>CM041776.1:429160889-429260937 GCA_023374045.1 Limonium bicolor
TTCGTACACAGAGAACGATTACTTATTCGTACACATTGAAGAGGCTGGAATCGGAAGGTTTGAAATCGACGGTGCCTTAATTGGTAATATACTCAGAACTTTTCTTATTCTCTGGAAACTACAAAATTAGACGGCAACTTCAAATTACAATATTTAATTTTTGTCAGTAGTTGGATAATTAGGGTTCATGTGGGATGACGATACAGCCGGTAGTTCCTCCTTTATAGTCCTAATCTTTCCTATCGATCGTGATCTCGTAGTATAAATTGACTAGATTTTAGAATATATATAATCAATATGTTGGAATCATTGCACGTCTTCCTTTTCTTTGTATATTTAATTTGGCATTGACAATCATGTTCATCTCGAACCAAACACAACGAACTTTGCAAATACGGGAATTGCCGAGGTGAAGTTATATATTTCTGCGAATTAATTCTTGTTCCTTATGTGTAATAGTATTGATGTTGTTGCTATATTAAGGACTTCTTTGTTTTGTTGTACAGCATTCTGTTGATTATTCTCATCGCTCCAGAATCAGAGAGATTCTTGAAAAATGTTGTAAGAGTTCATCGACAAGAGGAGGCAGATATCTTTTATGTTCCATTTTTTACTACCATTAGCTTCTTTCTACTGGAACACAGCAGTGCAAGGCACTTTACAGGGTGTGAGTGCTTTCCCTAAGTTCATATTTATGCTAACGCTGTCCTTTAGCTCTTTAGTTTACCATCTCTTCTGCCATCCATATTGATTGTTGTACCTTCTGTTTATAATCTTCTGCCCCCCCAATTCTGCATATCCCTTATACTCTGAGATGTTTTGTGTTTAGCTTATTTGTTTCAGAATGAAGGTGTTCACAAATTCTGGGCCACGTTTTTTATGCTCTTGAATACTCATAACAAGATATAACAACTTGATAGCGAACACCCTCAATGCCTTAACTTTTCTACATGTCATCCTCTTCACAAGATGTGGATACACTCTTCTAGTTGCTTCTTATGTTATATACCTACACCGTTTTGGGTTGAAATAATAAACCCCTTCTTTGTTACATGTTGTTTGCTTCAGTCCACAGTTCACGTACACCCTTACTTTTTGTGTGATTGACTTTTAATTTTATCTATAAATATAGACACAGGTTTAGCAAGGATTTACAATAAGTCCTTTTGAGTTATGTGGTTAATTAAGAAAGCGAGACAAGAGTAAACAATACAAGTAAAGATAATGTACTGTATGTTCATGTCGGTCACGATTAACAGAAAAAAACAAAAAGAAAACTAACCCAGAACACCATAACAGTAGCTTAATCAATTTACATGTTAAGATAGTAATAATTTTAATAAAATCTATATCCTACCTGTAGCATGGTGGAGAATATGAAGGTGCAATTAATGCATTATTCACCATTGTCTTTATCTCCATGTTAATACCCTCTATCATACTGCCACATATCCCTCTAATTTCCAAGACTAACCCTCAAATATTCTCCTTTAGCATTCTGCAACATATCCTTCTAGTTTCCTTTTCAGTTACAGACCTTGATATAAGCATTCTGCCATGTATCTTTTTCAATTTTTTTGCTTGTTTACCTAATACTAAGCATAGCAATTTGACTTCTTCAATGACGTCAAGTCAGAGAATAATTGATTCTAACCTAATGTACTATATAATTAGAATCATGATTTTAGGTCCACTGAAGCTGTTCACACAAGGGATCAGATTGCTCAACAATATAATCACCATGCTTGCAGTACTTATCTCGAGATACTCCTATTGTGTCTGTCAAACACATAAGAAGGGCTATACAAATACAACTTATTGCAATATATATATGTGACTGTAGCACTGATCAATAAATTGGGTGATCGTTGGAATTTTTCTTTCCTTCCACACAACATCATTATTCACCAACCCATTATAAGATTTAATTACTATCAAGACAAACACACCTCTTCACTCTCAATATTTTGCGTATAGGTTTCATCATTTTTTTTTGGAATCAACAAACAGAATGAGCACATGTATATTTTGTTGCATCCGTCAAGCCTAAATGTTGGTAATGATTCTGTATTTGCTAGAGTTGTTCTAGGAGTTATAAGTCCAGATATGACCATTACAGTAAGGAAAAACTCATATACCCTATATTCAGAAACAATCCCTCAAGAGTCAAAACTTATTTGTTGGCAGCATCAAAGTAAAATAATACTGAGACCTCATGGACTTGTAAAGATATGTGGTGTGTGTGTGATAGAACATGAGAACTATGAATAATTCAAGTGTGTCATAATATCCAATGAAGTATATATGGACAGAAAAAAGATTTTTTTATAAATTAAAATCATTCTGATCAATCTTTGCCCTTTTTTTCTATCAGTTTGGTTACGTTTTGCTGCTGGTGTGCACTGGAGATGTGCTGCAACTGCATGTTTTGATCGAGTAAAAGCTTCTTGATATCCCTCTAGTAAGAAGTAAGTAACTAGACTATTCATCATATTCTTCTTCTTCTCCCTGATTGTTATTCGTGAAAATGAGGGGATCGAGGCAAACCACCCATTTCCTAGTTTCGCTGATTTTATCGTCATTATTGTTGTAGTTCTGTTCATCTTCTGTACTCATTTATGACGAGTATACACTTAAGTAATACTTGATTGATGTTATTATTATGCTCTCTTACTATTTATATAATTATTATTGACAATCATACTAGTAGATTCATAATCTTTAACACTCCGACACCATTATTTTTATACACTAACCATTAGACACATTAATCTCGTATAGATAAGATGAGTTCAGATAGACGTTGGATGTATGATTTAGTGCGAATGCGAAATGGGAGGCCAACCCAAGAATGGTTGGCAAAGATAGAGGAATTTGTTGCGTTCGCACTATCACATCCTGAGTGTGTGAGGGAGAACAACAAAATCAAATGTCCTTGTCCCTTGCGTCGCTGCATGAATACTCAATATCTAGGTGGATATGGTCAAGGTACATCTGGCAAAGAAGGGATTCATGTATGGCTACTTTGTCTGGAACTTCCATGGTGAAGTAGGTTCTATTAATTCGGCTGATTTGTCAAGTCGCATTGTTACAACAAGTGATCAGACATCAACATTGAACAACTATGAGACACTGGTTGTCAACGCTTTTGATGCTCAGTACGAACCAATGGATGATGATCCTTTCAATGAAGCAGTTACGGAGGATGATTTGGACATAAGTGATGATTGGAGGAGCCTCCTAACCCAGAAGCTAAAAAATTTTTTGAGCTTATGGAGGCTGCCAGGAAGAAGTTATTTGATGGAAAACACCACTATTGTCATTGATTGTTCAGTTGCTCTCAATGAAGACTGACCATCAAGCCTCACAAACACTCTTGATATAGTTTGTCAATCATATCATGATTTGTGGCCAAATGATAACCCATATTCCAAAGGACTACTATGGTGCTAAAAAAGTAGTCAAAGGTCTTGGGCTTCCTGTGAAGATAATTCACTCATGCATCAATCATTGTATGATATACTGGAGGGAAGACAAAGATCTTGATTCTTGCAAGTTTTGTCACGAACCAAGGTACAAACCAGTTGCTGAGGGTTCTAAACGAAGGAGAACAAAGATCCCAAGAAAGAAAATGCATTACTTCCCATCATACCAAGACTTCAAAGACTGTACGCTTCTCCGGCAACAGCAAGTGAAATGTGTTGGCATGCTGAGCACACAATGGAGGATGGCAAGATGTGTCATCCATCTGACTCTAGAGCATGGAAACATTTTGATGAGAGCAATCCTGAATTTGCTAAAGAAGTTAGAAATGTGCGCCTTGGCCTGTGCACTGACGGATTTCAGCCATTTGGGCCATCTGGGCGACCATATTCATTGTGGCCTGTCATCCTGACTCCTTACAATCTACCACTGGGATGTGCATGAAAGATGAATTCTTCTTCTTAACATGCTTGGTGCCTGGACCGAAAATCCAAAAGGGCGGATAGATGTGTATCTGCAGCCTCTTATTGCAGAGCTACAACAATTATGGGGTGAAGGAGTTAACACTTACGATGTTTCTAAGAAACAAAATTTCACAATGAGAGCTGCGTTGATGTGGACAATAAGTGATTTTCCAGCATACGCAATGCTTTCTGGATGGAGCACAGATATTAAGCCGAGGAAAAAAAAAACAAAGAAAAAAAAAAAAATTCTAATAAACAGGGGTATCTAGTCCGACCCCATGCATTGCATATATAAAATTCTAATAAAAAAGGGGGGGACCTAGCTCCGACCCCATAATGCTAGCATATAAAAAAATTCTAGTAAAAAGGTACCTAGCTCCGACCCCATTGCATTTTATTTAAAATATACGTACCAACGCCTCATGTTTGATTGGGTAAGAGCGTTGACCCCGCCACAGGGGCGTGGACATTCCAGCTCCTGGTTCAAAACTCCGTACGTGTTTCTGGAGTTCCACCTCTCGTTTGTGCGAAACTCAGGAGTATTCCACCACTTGCTCCACGCTTCAAAGATCTCTGGATCGAAGGACGGTCGTTCGAACTTAGGCTCAGTCCTGAGCTCATTTTTTTAAAACAATAACTTTTTTTTGTTTTTCCCGTAACGCCGGGCACCCTTCTGCAGAACTTGTCATAGATAATACCTTCAAGTGAATGATCCCCAACGAAATTTCTTTGCAGTTCACAATGTAAATAAAACAATGTCAACTATATTGTAAAACAAAAAAATAATTTTAAAAATATCAAGTTATTGAGCGTGGACTTTATTACCTTAAAATCTCAAAATAAAATCGCTTTTGTTCTTCGGATAGTCCCTTCCATGAATGACCCGATGGGAAACCACTTCCTATCGAATATTTGACGGAAGCTTCGAGTCACTTCATTGCTAGGTCTCATAGCACTAGTATGATAGCAAAAGAGTGATTAATTAGAATCAAAATAAATCATCTACATGATTAATGCACATTACATAACACAAGATTAAAGATTATTTCACATACCCAGATTCAGACAAGGTAATAAGGGTACGAGGTCAGGAGTCAAGCCACTCGCACTGCCGCTGCCACTTCCACTCTCCACATGCATCTCTGGAGATGTGTTTTGGGTGCTCTCCAAGGGCTCCCCACTAGCAGGAGTATCATCCGGTGTGCTGGTGGTACGGTAGACATACCATTAGATGGTGGTATGTGAACATGATCATGCTGCTCCTGAGGAACAGTCAAAGGGCCTCCTGCTGCTGCTCACTAACATCATGAGCAGCTGTCGCTGAAGACTCCGCACGATATGAGCAGTCTTACTCTTCTCTCTTCTTTTTGGGCCAGAGGCGTCTGACCACGTTGGAATCAGTCATATCTGCACACATATAAAATGAATTAGATATAATCAAACAATATTGTAGCATTTATAAACAACAACTATCTACAAGTTAATTACATTTGTTATTTAGATATAATCAAACAATATTGTAGCATTCGTAAACAACAACTATCTACAAGTTAATTTACATTTGTTATTCAGAATCATAATCATCATCATAATCATTCTCTTCCAAATCGTCTTCCAATTCATCTTCCACTTCTTCGGCATCTCCAACTCGTCCCCCTCTAGGTCACCACAATCTAAATCCTCTGCAACAGAATCAATCGTGTCTACCAGTTCAATAGGTACATCCCTTCATTAGGATAAAAGTAGATATGTTAACCCCTCAACTCCTCTTCCTTAAGTGGTTGTGTCTCTTCTTCATTTGAAACTGAATCGGCATGTCTAATATGCTTCTTGCTTTAATTTTACAAACAGACCACCATGCTTGAAACATCCTTTTTTAGAAGGGTACGAGCAGTAGTATATACTTGTCTCGCTTGTTCCGCCAATATGAACGGTTCATAATTCTTTATCCTTCTTGTGTTTGATGTCTGCTATTTTATATATTGGGTGGATACACAACCATCCTTTGAGTTATCGAACCACGAACACTTGAACATGATCACCTTCTTCATGGGTACGCCGGATACTCTAACCAATCAATAATATCAGACCCATTCCATAATAATTTTTTTGTTGTGCTGCTCTCACCGGCAGCAGCAGCAGAGAGCATACTCACTATTACTATTATCGAACACTACTTCATGCGCTCTGTGTAAGAAATTTGAACCCATTCACAAAAAAAACGGAAATACGATTTTGCCACATTTAGTGGTCCTTGTGCCAAACTCCGTATGAAATGATTGGGGATTGTGTCATTGTTCGACTGTTTAAGACAACAAACAAGAAGAATCATGTCACAACTAACTAAGGTGATGACATAGTTGTATTTTCAAATTCATGAAGTTCTAATATGTAGCTTACATATGAATTGAACCACGCACTAAATTCTTTCTCCAACTTTCTATTAATAGCAACATCATCGATTGAAGGATTTTGCTCTTGCAGTTCATCAATAAACTTTTTGTGAAACACAAGCGAACAGATACGGTCAACATCTATAATCTTCGAGTTAACTTTTATAGAAAACTTAGCATTTGTAATCTTACTCCACATAAGGCTCGAGTTCCGGAGTGTTCAACAACACATATGTCTGGGCAACAGCTAAGTCTTTCGGTGTTAGATAAACCGAAGTAGCTTTCCCAATTAGTCTTCCGCTTGATTTGAAGATAGAGATCCTATCAGGGTCATCATCAACTTCTTCAATTTCAACTTCATTCCTTCCCACTCTATAGCGATAAGAGGGTTCACCATCACCAAAATAGAAGGTGCTGAATTTAGTAATCTCCTCGAGAAGATAACCATTGCATATTGACCCTTCAACGTGGTTTCTGTTTCTGACTTTCCTTTTCAATTTACCCATGTATCTACAACAATCATATCCATATACCGTAAGAATAATGAATGAACTCATCTATTAACACTGATTGAATCAGTCATCAATAAATATGTCACTTACCTCTCAAAGGGGTACATCCATCTGTATTGCACCAGGTCCAGCTAGACTAGCCTCATAAGCCAAGTGGATTGGAAGATGCTCCATTGAGTCAAAAAAGCTCGGAGGAAAAATCATCTCCAATTTGCAAAGAATGAGTGCAATGTTATCTTTCATTTGTTGTAGATTTGTTTCGTACAAAGATGTT
This sequence comes from Limonium bicolor, assembly GCA_023374045.1. NCBI lineage: Eukaryota > Viridiplantae > Streptophyta > Magnoliopsida > Caryophyllales > Plumbaginaceae > Limonium > Limonium bicolor. The sequence continues at coordinate 429,168,016 of CM041776.1, forward strand.
GCAGTCAACTCTTTGAGTGAAGACACAACTCGGTGATTGCCTCCCACACCGCTCGAGGGAGAAGATGATGAAAGGCTATAGGCATGAGTCGGTGCATAAATACATGACAATCATGACTCTTCATCCCGAATACTCTCCTACTCGTCATGTCGACACATCTACCAACATTAGAGGCATACCCATCTGGGAACTTTACATTTTTTACCCATTCACAAAAAATGTCCTTCTGTGTTGTCCAATACATAAGATGCCTTTGGATATCTCTTACTCCTTGCATCAAATGCCAACTCAGGACGCTCACAATAGTCATTGAGTTCTTGACGTGATTTTTCATGATCCTTTGTCTTATGTTTAACATTGAGTACATTGTTAAATATGTTGTCAAAACAATTTTTCTCAATATGCATCACATCCAAATTGTGTCGGATTAACACTTACTCCAGTACGGTAGATCCCAAAAAATACTCTTCTTACTCCACCCACAGTTCCTAGCAATGGCAGCATTTGTTTCATCAGAGCCAACTTCAGTCACTTTCTTAAGACCTAACCGGTCTATTTCTGCCAATATCTCATCACCGGTCCACACACGTGGTGCTCTACCCAAAAATTTTTTACCTTTCCTGAAATGAAGTAGTGTCGTAGCGAAACTTGTGTCTTGGTCGTAAAAATTTCCTACTATTGTCAAACCAGGATTGTTTCCGACTGCAGCGAAGGAAGGGTGAAAGCATCACTTGCATCCATGCAGTGCGGACATGCTAATCTTCCAGCTGTGCTCCATCCACAAAGCATTGCGTATGCTGGAAAATCACTTATTGTCCACATCAACGCAGCTCTCATTGTGAAATTTTGTTTCTTAGAAACATCGTAAGTGTTAACTCCTTCACCCCATAATTGTTGTAGCTCTGCAATAAGAGGCGCTGCAGATACACATCTATCCACCCTTTGGATTTTTCGGTCCAGGCACCAAGCATGTAAGAAGAAGAATTCATCTTTCATGCACATCCCAGGTGGTAGATTGTAAGGAGTCAGGATGACAGGCCACAATGAATATGGTCGCCCAGATGGCCCAAATGGCTGAAATCCGTCAGTGCACAGGCCAAGGCGCACATTTCTAACTTCTTTAGCAAATTCAGGATTGCTCTCATCAAAATGTTTCCATGCTCTAGAGTCAGATGGATGACACATCTTGCCATCCTCCATTGTGTGCTCAGCATGCCAACGCATTTCACTTGCTGTTGCCGGAGAAGCGTACAGCCTTTGAAGTCTTGGTATGATGGGGGAAGTAATGCATTTTCTTTCTTGGGATCTTTGTTTCCTTCGTTTAGAACCCTCAGCCACTGGTTTGTACCTTAGTTCGTGACAAAACTTGCAAGAATCAAGATCTTTGTCTTCCCTCCAGTATATCATACAATGATTGATGCATGAGTGAATTATCTCCACAGGAAGCCCAAGACCTTTGACTACTTTTTTAGCACCATAGTAGTCCTTTGGAATATGGTTATCATTTGGCCACAAATCATGATATGATTGACAAACTATATCAATGAGTGTTTGTGAGGCTTGATGATCAGTCTTCATTGAGAGCAACAGAACAATCAATGACAATAGTGGTGTTTTCCATCAAATAACTTCTTCCTGGCAGCCTCCATAAGCTCAAAAAATTTTTAGCTTCTGGGTTAGGAGGCTCCTCCATATCATCACTTATGTCCAAATCATCCTCCGTAACTGCTTCATTGAAAGGATCATCATCCATTGGTTCGTACTGAGCATCAAAAGCGTTGACAACCATTGTCTCATAGTTGTTCAATGTTGATGTCTGATCACTTGTTGTATCAATGCGACTTGACAAATCAGCCGAATTAATAGAACCTACTTCACCATGGAAGTTCCAGACAAAGTAGCCATACATGAATCCCTTCTTTGCCAGATGTACCTTGACCATATCAGCACCTAGATACTGAGTATTCATGCAGCGACGCAAGGGACAAGGACATTTGATTTTGTTGTTCTCCCTCACACACTCAGGATGTGATAGTGCGAACGCAACAAATTCCTCTATCTTTGCCAACCATTCTTGGGTTGGCCTCCCATTTCGCATTCGCACTAAATCATACATCCAACGTCTATCTGAACTCATCTTATCTATACGAGATTAATGTGTCTAATGGTTAGTGTATAAAAAAAATGGTGTCGGAGTGTTAATGATTATGAATCTACTAGTATGATTGTCAATAATAATCATATTAAATAGTAAGAGAACATAATAATAACATCATCGAGTATTACTTAAGTGTATAAACAATTTAGAGTATGACTTTGTTGTTGTTAAGAAAATAAATACAATAACTCAATCCTAGTGAAGGCCAAGTTAAGTATATATTATAATCAGATTTCAGCTAAAAGATTAATAGGTCCAAACACGTTTCAAAGAGCTGAAGCAGATTAGCGATGCGTAAAGTTCGAAATACCCAAACTTTACCAATTAGCAGCTAAAACAGAATGGAAAATCGAGTATTATTCAAAAGATTGAACTGCTGACGTAGACATTACTAACGCAGAAAACAGAAGTATTACATATTGTTACCCAAGGAGCTAAATTATTTGAAAGAGTTTAATAACTCCATATTCATTTCATGCTAGGTAATTGGTTAGAATGACTACGATGGAACTAGATGTGTCATACCTGATATGTGGAGTTCAACTTCAACCAGAAGAAGAGGTTCAACAGCAGACCACGGGTTGTTGTTTTATATCTCCTGTAATAGATACATAAAAATGATAGATAGAATTAGAAAAGTTCGATTACCGCTTTTGTGAATTTGCTTTAGAAGGAGGAACTCGAAATGGGACAAAGCTAAAGCAATTTCAAGCCTTTTTAGAACTTTGATAATTGAAAACTGTTTCTGAATAACAGTAAAAAACAGAGGTAAAATGACATAGTTTAGAAGGTATGAGACTAGCTGAAGTCGGTTAACAAATATTGCAGTAGCATTATTATTCAAATCTAGAAAATTAAATAGCTGACGAATTTGCTGGGAACCGGGCGATAAATGCGGAAACATACAACAGCCAAAACAATATTTAGAAAGTAAGAACAAAACACAATTTAGGAAGGAAGGAAAAAACTGGAAGACCTCAAGACAGAATTTGTCATATAACGAAGAAGAGAAATAAGACCACCATCAAAATGATAAAAATGTCATTCTAGCAGCAAGTGAGGAGCTTTAAGTGGAGCAAATGGTAAAAGAATCACAGCCCTGGAATAAACAAGCAGAAAAATTGAAAAAGTTACATGGCAGAATGCTTATATCAAGGTCTGTAACTGAAAAGGAAACTAGAAGGATATGTTGCAGAATGCTAAAGGAGAATATTTGAGGGTTAGTCTTGGAAATTAGAGGGATATTTGGCAGTATGATAGAGGGTATTAACATGGAGATAAAGACAATGGTGAATAATGCATTAATTGCACCTTCATATTCTCCACCATGCTACAGGTAGGATATAGATTTTATTAAAATTATTACTAATCTTCACATGTAAATTGATTAAGCTACTGTTATGGTGTTCTGGGTTAGTTTTCTTTTTGTTTTTTTCTGTTAATTGTGACCGACATGAACATTACAGTAGATTATCTTTACTTGTACTGTTTACTCTTGTCTCGCTTTCTTAATTAACCACATAACTCAAAAGGACTTATTGTAAATCCTTGCTAAACCTGTGTCTATATTTATAGATAAAATTAAAAGTAAATCACACAAAAAGTAAGGGAGTACCTGAACTGTGGACTGACGCTGAAATTGGGGTTTTTATCCTAGTTGGTCGACAGATACACCTCTGAAATTGACAGAAGAGGAAAGGAGAATAAGTCTGACTGCTTGAATGTTGGAGAAAGGAGTGGAAGAAAGAAGGAGAGGAAGAAAGAAGAAGAAGATGAAGAGAAAAAATGCAGTTCATGGATCAAACATCTGAATTTTATTATTAATACAATCAAAAGAAATATTACACAAGTATGATTCATTTTTGCCATAAAAGAATAAGCATTAACGTTTTTAGCAATTTCATCTACTTATCAATTACTTAATTGTTCGCCAATTAGCTTGCAAAATTACCATGACTAAACTGAAAGAGAAGAAGACAAGTTAGAGTATATTACTGTGACTGAACTGAAGTGTTATCAGCCCTGTCTTCAATCTGATATGCAAGCAGCAGTGAGTCCTGCACAGCATAAACACAAGAAGAGGATTAAGACAGCGTATGAGTATAAACACCTAACTCTATTTATTCCCCATCGTTGCAAACTCTTCTAACATACCAACCTAACGAAGCAATTAAATCAATTATCATCTGTTTCCACAGTTATAAGACAAGATTAGAAACTAAACCCTTTATAAATCTTCTCAATTATGTTAATAGATATAACCAGAAGGGACACCAACATTGCTATAACCAGAAGCGACACCAACATTGCTATAACCAGAAGCGACACCAACATTGCTATAACCAGAAGCGACACCAACATTGCTATAACCAGAATCGCCAGAAGCTAATTTTCGGATTTTGGCCACATTTTCAATTTCGTATAAACCAAACCTACGTAGAGCATAATCAAAGCCAAAAAAGACAGAGAAACATACCTGATCCTGAATGTCAGAGAGGACAAGACCACCAATATCCTGGCTGCTTGCGATTTGAGTTGGTCTTGAGCGAACGAACAGCACTTGGGCAATCGAATGGAGGAGTTGAGCGACCGAACAGCACTTCGGCAATCGAATGGACTTAAGCGACTCGAACAGAGAGACAAAAATTATTGATGCAGTGGCAAAATCCGAAACTCGACGACAGGCTTCAAGACGCGCTGGGAAGAGTGGGTTTAGGGTAGATCTGGAGTATAATCGAGTGGGTAGGGTAGAGCTGTGAGTAAAATTGCCTTTTGCAAAGAGGTAAGTTACACGAAGAAGATAAAAGAAAGTAGTTAACGAGTGTTTTCATAATATAATTACCGGCGGATTAGATATCAAAGGTAATTACCGACGGCAAATTCCGACGGTACCCATCCAAAAAAATGACAGCGTTCCCGGTTACAAGTAATCTCCTCGCCTGGTATATAAAAGAGTAATTACCAACGGAATAGAGCCGTAGGTAATTACCTTCGGAACCAGTCCGTAGGTAATCTTTACGTGGAAGAAAATGCCGCGTTTCAGCAATTAAACTCCCGTCTACCACTACGAAACAATTACCGACGGAATGAAGAACGTAGGTAATTACCGTCAGAGTATTCCGTCGGTATTCATCTCAGAAAACGACAGCGTTTCGTGTTACAAGTAATATCGCCCGCTTATATATAAACGAGTAATTACCTACGGAATTATCCGTAGGTAATTACCGTCGGAATGAATCCGTAGGTATTACCGTCAGAATGAATCCGTAGGTATCCTTACATGAAGCCGCATTTACCGACGGTATGTTCCGTAGGTAACCTTTCTTCAAAATCCCGCCTGTTTACCTACGGAAAATATCCGTGGGTAATTTAATGGCATTATACGCGCCATTACCAGCCAGTCCTCCCGCACTTTTCCCTTCAAATTTACCAACGGAATTTTCCGTAGGTAAATGTTTTGATGGAATTCTGCCGGTATTCCGTAGGTAAAAATGAACCAATGGCTGGTATTATAATCCGTAGGTATTCCGTCGGTAATTGCCTACGGAAAAGTTTCCGTAGGTAATTTCCGTAGGTAAACTACTGTTTTCTAGTAGTGAGTGCCACACCATGGCTTGGGAGAGGAGGTAATTTTACAATCCTTTTACAAAGATTTGGATCATTCAAGCCGCTTGTTGGTAGATACTTGTGCAGGAGGAAGCCTCATGGAATTACCCATAGCTAGAATCAAGGAATTGTTGGAGACCATTACCAATGCATCCAATCAGTGGGGAGGCACTAGGGCATCTACTGAGGTTCCCCCAAGGAACGACCGCTGGAATCTATGAGGTAGATTCGAACACTCTTTTAGCTGCTAGAATGGATAGCATGTCTAAGCAATTCGAGAAGATGTGTGCAATGATGAACCCTCAGTCAAGTGCAGCTGTTGTGACTGATTCTTTCCCACAGTGTGAGTATTGTGGTAGAAGTTCCAACATGTGTCAGTGTACTTCTCAGCAAAATGAAGAGGTAAACTATCTGGGAAACAGGCAAGAGAACTTCTACAACAATCAAAACAACCAAGGATATCAACAGCAGAGATTCCAGGGAAATAACTACAGCCAGAGGCCTCCACAGCAGAACACTCCGCATTTTCAGAGACCTCATCAGAATCAACAAATGCAGAACCAGCAGGCACAGAAACAGCCAGCTGGTGTGAGTTCAAGTTTGGAGGATATGATGCGGGAGTTTATCTTGTCGACCAATAGGAAACTCGAACAACAAGAAAACACAAACCATGAGAACAAGACATTCATCTTGGAGCAGAGAGCTTTCAACAAACATATCGAGACTCAGATTGCCCAACTGAATGAAAAATTTTCTGATAGACCTGCAGGGGCTCTACCTAGCCAGCCAGAAAAGAATCCTCGCGAGTATGCTAAAGCTGTTTTTGTGTTGTGGAAGAAGATACTCCACTTGTCGCTGCAATTTTACCTGTTCAACAAGAGGTTAAGGACTCCAGTAAAGTTTTTGAAAAACCCAAGGAGAAGGAGTCTCCTGAAACTCAACCCTCTTACTCTTCTATTTCCAATCGTAAATTTGAAGAACCTGTTCCTTTTCCTGACAGGTTAAAGAAAAGGGACCTTGATGAACAGCTTGGAAAATTTCTTAAAATTTTTAAGAAATTAACTAAAGATATTCTTTTTTATGATATGCTTAAGTTAATGCCAAATTATGCTACACAGGTGGATGATATTTTGGCTAACAAATGTCTACTGCATGAAAAGGAAACAGCGAAGAAGGTAGCTACTATGAGTAGTAAAGGTAAAGCTACTGAGCCTCAGGTGGTGAGCATAGAGCAACCGGTGCTAGAGAATGAGCGGAATTTGTGAAGTTACCATATCTCCTTCACCTACACCACCTACAGTTTAAGTTGCTCCTCCAGTTCCATTTCCAAACAGAACCAAGCGTTCCAAAGAGGATAGTGAGTTTGATAAGTTTCTTACTTTACTTCGTCAATTATCTGTTGATATCCCCTTTGTTGATTTAGTTGCGAAGGTACCTAACTATGCCAAGTATTTAAGGAAGCTTTTATCTAATAAGGCAAAGTTAGTTGAGACAGGAACTATTCAGCTCACAGAGACTTGTTCAGCGATCATACAGAAGCGCTTACCAGAAAAATGCAAAGATCCTGGAAGCTTCACAATTCCATGCAGAATAGGAGACATTGACTTCGACCACTGTCTTGCTGATTTAGGAGCGTCAATTAGTCTCATGCCATACACTATATTTGAAAAGCTTGGAATTGGAGACTTACAGCCTACACGAATGACGCTTCAGCTGGCAGATCGCTCGATGGTTTACCCTTGTGGAATTGCAAAGGATGTGATGGTCAAGGTGGAGCATCTGTATTTCCCCTGCGACTTTGTCGTACTCGACATGGCTGCAGATCCGACGGTCCCTATTATCCTTGGAAGACCCTTCCTAGCGACAGCCGACGCTCGAATCGAAGTTGCTCATGGAACGATCACTTTGAATGCAGAGGGTGAGAAGCTACTGTTTTATGCTGGTAGGTCTTCGAAAAACATTTTGGAAGCTTCTCGGAGTTCATGTCGGCCCAATCTTCTGGAATCTCTTGAGAGAACAATAACAAGGTCTAGCCAAAGACCGAAAAGACGGGCAGCTTGGTGGGAGGTAGCCCACCAGTATAAATCTTCTCCCTACTTTCTTTTTACACTTTCCTTTTGTTTGATATAATTTTCCTTTGATATAATCTTCTTTTATTGTTGAGACTTTTCATTTTTACTGCAAGAGCCACGACTCCCCTATTTCAATAGATAACTCTGCCTGGTTCCACTTGAGTTCTTCTGGTTTTGCAGATTTAATCTTTCAGGTACTTCATTCTAATGCTAAACTGAACTCAAGTGTGGGGAAATATCATGGCATTGTTCACCACTGATCAGGGAGTCCTTTAACACTCTGGCTATTTATTTATGCATTTCTTGTGTTTTTTTATCTTTGTTTAATTATTTTTGGAAATGTTTTTATTTTTAAAATAATGAGGTGTTTTAGATTAATGGTTTTTAATTTAATAATATATATATATATATATATATATATAAAAAGTTTTCAACGTGTCCGGCTAAATAGCCGGACGCAAATCCGGACTCTAGAAAACCCTAGTGTGTCCGGCTAAGTTTACCCGGACGTGGATCCGGACATGTAAAAAAAAGAATAAAAAAAAAATAGTAATGGTGGGGTGAGAGAAAAACAAAAAAAAAAGTTTTCAACGTGTCCGGCTAAATCCAGCCGGACGCAAATCCAGGACATGAGACGTCCGGTCCGGTTCTGCGTCCGGCCAGTTGATCCGGACACACACACAAAAAAAAATTCTGCAATTGTTTTCTAGGTTAATGTTCTACTGTTTATTGTTATTATTTGCCATGTTTGGATGTTTTAATGCCTTGGTTCTCATAGAACAACTATGTGCCAGAATATGTTCAAATAGAACATGCTGCTCGATCGGTTTTGGGTATTGGTGCATTATTGCTTCTCTTTTCTTGTTGTTTAGGTTTCTCGCTGCATTTGTTTATCATTTAGAAACTCACAACTTTTGCTCTGGACGACATGCATGCTATCTGTGACTCATGAGGAATATCTCGACCCCTGAAAAACTTCAAGTGTGAGGAAGACCATCTTCCTCAATCTATAACACCAGGGGAGTCTCAGTTCCTAATTTTACTTATTGATGTTCCACCTTTCTTGCGTTGAGGGTTATTTATTGCTTATGCGTCTATTATGAGTATAGCATGATTTGAAAGATCTTTTCACTGCTTTTTCTATGAACAATGAGGACATTGCTCCTCTTAAGTGTGCGGAGGAAGGAAAGACCTTTCCCTGAAAACATGCTAGTTGTTCTTTAATGCCACACTTGCTTTTGCTGCTCTAATGACTGTGCACCAAAAAAAAAAAATTACAGGAGCATTTGAAATTAAACCAAGTGACAACCGTAAGAATCGTTTTGCTTGATGAGGTTTGATAAATAATTATTTCAAAAATACTCTATTTTCACTGAAACTAGTGGATTAGCTAGTTGTGGAAACAAAATTATTTTAGCTTGGGATTTTGGAAATGAAGTGAATGTTTGGAATGAAAAGGATAAGGCAAGGTACTCCACTGATCAAAAATTTTTCCTAACAATAGCAGGCCTCGTCTATCCGGTTATTAAGTCTTAAGGGTGCCTTAACACCTATCTACCTAAGGTCTCGGGATCTGGGATAGTTGGCCCAACACCATCTCAAGGATAGAGAGAAAAGTCTGGGTTACGGAATAACTCTGCAAGATCTCAAATATTAGTTTGTTTTATACATAACTCTTGAAGATAAATGCTTTCGCTTACAAAGAAGATAATTGCAGTTTAAAATTATACTTTTGATCATGAGTGCGTGGTGTTGAAAGGTATTGCGGAATAAGGCATTACTTCACACCCCTTGTCATCCAAAGGTTAGAGGAATGAAAATTGGTGGAAAGTCCCAAGCTAAGTTAACTTGTTTTCTACAATCTAGTTTCTCTATGCTTTTACAAAATTGTTCTTCTTTCACTGTTTGTGAAAACCTACCTCTAAAGAGCAAGATTATTCTTTCATTTGTCACTTTGCTTGATTTCCCTCTGCACCTGTTTAATCTTGAGATTATGTGACGGTTTTAGAGACATTCTTATTCTTTAATTGTTTGAGGACAAGCAAAAGCTTAAGTGGGAGGAAGTTGATAAGTGTGAAACATATAGGCTTTTAAAGGTTTAATTACCTTATAATCTGCTACAATTTAAGCAATGTTTCCCACTTATTCTGTGTTTTTCCTAAGATTGATGTTTTGATATGAACTGATGCACTTTATATGTTAAATATAGGAAAAACCCAGGGAAATGAAGATTTTACATCATAAGGATTACAACGCAACAAACGGGGAACAAATCAGGGAAAAAGACACAAAAATTGGTCGTGTCCGGGTCAACTTGGCCGGACGCAGAACCGGACATCTCACGTCCGGATCTCTGTTCGGGTCAACTTAGCCGGACGTGACCCAACCGAGAATTCTGTGTCTTGTCCGGATCCGGACAGCGATCCGGACATATTCCGAGATTCAGATCCAAAACCGCTGTCTCACGTCCGGATCCGGACACAGATCCGGACGTCACACAGAGCTGCAAAATAAAAATGCAATCGCGCTGATAATCGGGCTTTCGGCGCAATTATCAGCCGAAAGCGAGTTTAACCCATACCTCAACCATTATTGATACAGAGCCATGCTCAATAAATGACGAATACACCAATCCCACTAACCTATGTCTATCTTTCTAATCCTATATAAACCCACCTTCTATTTCATTTCAAATTGTCCCACTCTCAGAGTCTAATCCTCTCCTCCTCTCTACATAAACCTCTCATCCACGACTCGCTCCATCCCCAGTCATAAGTCCTTCTCCGTAAACCTTCACCCTCACTCACAGACAAAACCCTGCTCGCAGCGCTTCATTTACCCGCGTCCGGATTGACGTCCGGATCCGGACAGCACCAGGACAACGTGTCCGGATCTACGTCCGACCCAAGACAGCCGGACGTGACCCAGACGATTGTGGAATTTGCAGAATCGTCCACGGCTTCTAAAATCAGTTTTTCTGCTAAATCCCTCTATCCTTATGCTGTTTATATTGAGCATTGTTATTTTGTCTATGCCTGAGTAGTCGCTTTTAATTTCGGTTTACTATGTATCTCTAGAATAATTATTTCTGAACCTTTGTGATTTTCTACAGTACAATAGAATAAAGTTCTTTTCCCTTATGAATTCCTAGACTAGTTAATCTGATCAATTAAATAAGTTTATCAGTTTGTTAGCTTATAAGTGAGAACTGCGGCTATCAATTGACTACAGGGAAAGAACCAGTTAGTATAGAGATGGTAATTCCTCTAAAACACTAGCTGACCGTTAATCTAGACTACACTTAAAGCAATTAGTAAACAGTGGATTCATAACGAGAGTTAGGATTCGGTTTTTGCTAATTAGAATTCGTGGAGCGGGAGACCGAATACGAGTTATCTTTATTCTAGGGTTTTATTCAGAATACTGTAGAAATCACTTAGGGGAAGAAATTGCAATCTAGAGAGAAGTAGTAAACCGGAATTTCCCTTATAAAAAAAAACCAAAACAATTATTTACCTGTTATTTACTACTTATTGAACTCCTTTACAATATTCACCATCACATACAAAAACCCCAATTTCCTGTTATTTTTTTATTATTCTTGTTTTGTGTGTAAGTAGAAATTAAACTAGCCGCTGCCTCCTTGGATTCGATACTCAGGGAATACTCCGAGATTTAAAACTTGCTATAATCGACCGGTACACTTGCCGTTAGGTTAAACCCCCAACACAATTTACCGTTAGGTTTTACCCCAACACTTGGTTCTCCTCTATAATTCAAGATTGAAGCTTTTCCCTAGGAAGCTCAAATCTCATTAGGCTGGTCCTTTCCGGATTGTTGATGTGACCTCATATGGTGCCTTTGAACTACAAAACAAGAAGGGCGAAACTTTCAAAGTTAATGGAGCCCGTCTAAAGAGGTATACTTGTCCTATTGATATTTCAACTGATTTGTTTAGAATTTCTCTTGTCCAGGAACAGCATGACACTTTTACTCCTGTTTCGAAACCGGCACTATCTAAGAATAAATCTCTCCCATGGAGAGTTCAACACAAACTCAAGCTGCTACGCAGCTTGACTATAGGAAGTTGTGGGACCCCAACCCACAACTCCTCTCAAACAGAATGAAATTATGGGCGTCTAGCTAAGAACGTTAAAAAAGAGCAGCTAACTGGGAGGCAACCCAGTGCTTATCAGGTATTTTAAAACCGTCCGAATCGGTCTGTTCAGTATAATCTCCCAAACCACAAAAAACGACCGCACAACCACAAATCGCCCCAAATCTTCTCTTTGCTCTAGATTCTTCATTACTCCACCAAATCGAGCAAGGTTGGTACCGAAATCTTCGTTTTTCAATTCTCTACATTTCTATAGCAAGAAATCCACAAACCATCAACCACACAAGGAGAAATCAGTGACTAAAGTTCCGAATCTAGGGTTGACGTTTTCGCAAATTGTGAATTCGTTCTTGCGTTTTTGTCATCAATTTCTTCTTCTACAATCATCCTATACTCCCACGAGGTAAATTCTACACTTGTTATACTCATTTTGGTGTTTTTGATTGAATTCCAAATTGAGGTTTAATAGTTACGAAAATATTGTTGTTATATTTCCGTTTTTCGGTTGTATAATGCATTGTTGTTGTAACTATGGAGGTTTATGATTGTACAATGTTGTGAGTGGATTTGTTTGATGATGGTATTGCATTATCTTGTTTATTGATTGAATTTAGTTGTGGAGAATTGAATATTTTTAGGTGAGATTCTGTCGAAATTTAGGTAGAATTTGTGGATATTTATGTATTTATGTTTGAATTTCATACTATTTTTCTACCTGCTTTCTATGTTGCTAATTTGTGTTAAACAGGATGTTGAGAAAATTAACTGGACGTTCAAAGAAGAGTAAAACCACTGCTACTAGTTCCAGTCAGGCACCCCCACCGGATTTTATATCTCAACAGGTAGCAGACTGGTTCAATCTGGAGTGCGAAATGAACCTGAACGATCGGTCGCACCGGAGTTACAGCGCCAGCTTGGGTTACCCGAGCTTCTGGAGGCGCATGGATGGGTGAAGCTACTAGACATGGGTGGAGTATTCTACCCACGTGAGGTACGGGTTTTCTATGCGAATTCCCGTATCCAAGAAGGCACCGTCCGCTCCACGGTCCAAGGGAGGGACATCATTATTCGAGTAGAGTATATTGCGACTTACCTAGGGATCCCTTACCCTGCTCCTCCTATTAATGAGGATGATGATCTGGTGCAACTTCATAATGAGGTTCAGAATGCCGCAGACCGACATTACAGTGCCTTTTACTTCAGGCACCGCACAGACGAAGAGGGGATGACCAGTCTAAGCAGGTCATCCCAGCTGATCTTCTACAGGACCCTCGCGAGCGAGTCCTGTTCGTGCTTCTGGTGGCCATTGTCGCGCCACGACACACTTCTGACCTCAACCAGACCGACTGCTATCTTATCCAGGCGGTCGTGAACTCTTCTTTTGTTGGAGCTTCTACACTCTATATCTACCCCAGCTTTTACAGCAGCATCTGCGCTACATCATCGAGCACAAGGACCGTCACAGGCTTGGATTCCCTGTTATGATCTGCCACTTCCTCAGGGAGCAGGGAGTGATCTTAGCTGAGGAGGGTCGTTCCACTTCCAGGTCACCCATTGACATGGGCACCATGAAGAGGATGAGATTTGACTATGATGGAGCGGCGTGGATTAAGCAGGCGGGTCCACGTACTCAGAAGCGGCAGAGAGATGTTGGAGAGGGACCGTCAGAGCCAGTCCCTACTTCCACTGCAGCAGAGGAGCGGCAATGCGGCATTCCCAGCACCCAGGAGCGGTTATGTGACCTGGGATGAGTTCGAGCGCAGACAGCAGCAGATGGAGCAGTCGTTCCAAGCTGAGATCAGCCTCCTTCGGGAGCAGGCACGACAGTCGCAGGATAATTATGAGACTCTACTACATGACTTCCAGCAGTGGCAGGCTTACTACCCACCGCCTGAGTGATTTTATGACAGTTATTTTCTCTCTTTGGTTTTTCCATTCCTGCTTTGTTATTTATTTAATGTATTACTAACATTTGATAGTTTTCTGTTTATTTGGTTTGTTTCAGTTTACGCACTATCTTTATTATATAATAGCATTTTTTCCTTTTCAATGTTTCAATAAGACATTCCATCTGCAGAGTTGAGCACTTGCATAACGCAAGTGTGAGGAACGTTTCCCCCGACAAAAGTTTAAGTGTGAGGAAGGGCTACTTTCTCAAATCCAAGGATATAAGGGGAGTTGTTTGTTTTAATTTTTGCACAATTTAAATTATGTTAAGTTCGTTTTACTCCTCTTACTTGATTTATCTCTATTGCAATACATGACCGCTATCCTCCATGAGTATGACACATTTTGAAACGTCTTCTTACTTGAAAAATTTTTAACTGAACAATTGAGGACATTGTTCCTCTTAAGTGTGAGGAAGTAGAGACCTTTCCTGAATATGTGCTAGCTGATCTAATACATATAGACATTAGATTTACGGGTGAAAATATTTTGTAGAAAAATTAAGCATGGTAAGCAACTTTAAGATTAGTTTTGCTCATAATTGTTAGCTTTCATTATAAAAATTATTTTGTGTGCAAGCTAATTATAAAGTCTGAACTGGTTTAACTCGGTACCTTGGGAATGAAAGGAAAGTTTGGAATGGAAGAATAAGGCAAGGTACTCTGCTGATCTAATATTTTTGTTTAAACTGAAACGGGCCTCTTCCATTCGGTTATTAAGTCCTTGGGGTGCTTCATCACCCATTTACCTAAGATCATTTGATGGGATAAAAGACCCAAAACTGCTAACGGGGAGAAAAGTCTGTAGGGTTTAAAATAAATTTGCAAACAGTGCTATTAAAGTTTGTTAAGAAAAAAAAGAGCTTAAACTTATTTAGATCATGAGTATGTGGTGCTGAAAGGTACTACGGAATAAAGCAATACTTCACACCCCTTGTCATTTCTGGGTATTTAAGGAAAGAAATGGTGGAAAGATCCCGAGTTAATCTGTGTTCATTCTTGATGATTTAACTTCTCCAAATTTTGGTTTGAAGAGCTTGTATCCACTAAAAAGAAAGAAACATACAGTTATGAGCAAAGGTTAATCTTAGGATTGTTATTATGCTTAATTCCCTTCTACGTTTTTTTTACCCAAAGATTTAATTCTATGGAATTCCTCAGGAGCTTAATTCTGTATTTTGCTTGAGGACAAGCAAAAGCTAAGTGTGAGGAAGTTTGATAAGTGCAAACATATAGACTTTTAGGGTTTAAATACCTTATGAATTGCAATATCTGAAACACATGTTTCCCACTTATTATGCGTTTTTTCTAAGATTTATGTTTTGATATGAACTAATGAATTTTATATGTTCAATGTAAGAAAAAGGCATGTAATTAAGTAGATTTACTCATGAGGATTCCAACGCAACAAACGGGGATTAAATCGGAGCTGAAACGAATATTTTAGAGGCAAATGAATTCTCGTCCGGACTAGTGTCCGGATGAGCTGGTCCGGACGCACACACGTGGAGCAAGCTCCGCTTACCGTCGACATGTCCGAACCAGCCTGGTCCGGACGCTGGTTCGGACACAACGAATTTTACAGCGTACAGGGCACCATCGACATGGTATGAAAGGATAAATTATTTTATCTTTTCACACACCGACATACCCTCTCTTTTTACCCCATTTTCACTATAAATATACTTATAACCCTCCATTAATACATATCTCATTCCACCCCCAAACTAATGTCATTTTCCTCCACAAAATCACCATTTCCACTCCAAAAATCATACATCTCACCTACATAATGTCCACATAAAATCCACACATCACCTCATCCCATAAAACATTCCATTTCCATACTGTTGTTCTGTCCAACCTCTGTCCAAAATATTAGCAGTCAAAATAGAGGAGCTAAATTAATTATCTTTCCCAGATGATTTCTTTTACTCTTTATTCTGTCTTTAATTATGTTGCGCTAAGAGGATTTACTCGGGTGAAGGTGTAATTATAGTTTGTTTAATTATATAATCTATATTTTTACCGGTTTAATTAAATACAGTTTGTTACGATTAAAGCTTATCTCTCGCCTTTTTAATAAATTTCATGAATTTATTAAAATGCTTTACAAAGTCTATTTTGATCAGATCAGTGATAAATACACAGGTTAATAATCGATGAATCTGTGGAAAACTTATTTTGATTAAATAAGTTAGTATTTTCAGATGCAAAATATAATTCCTCTCACTTAATCCATTTACATGTGTTTTGCTCGAATCTAGATTAGACCGAGCACTTTCTAGTAAACGAGTCATTTTGAGTCTATGATTTAGTCCTTAAGATAATAACAGGAATTTTGCCAAACTATTATAATAAACCGATAGAGATGGCATAATTAATCAGATTATATAAACCTGAACTCGGAGTCCCGTTTAATTTATCTTCTACTCAGTTAATTTTATCTGCTTTTTTACTTTACAAAAACAAGTTAATCAATTCCCCCTTTTGTGACAAAGCTTAGGTACTATATTATTTCGCTATAAGTCCCACGGTTTGACCCCGACCGCTTCTGTCTTACTATACTACTGCGATCGGGTTTTGTTGCAGCCCGACGGATATTTGAGTTATTAATTTCTTTCTCAATTATTTAAAATACACCAGTTCCAACCACTCTCATTTTGCCGTCTGCAATAACCGAAATGACCCTTATAATTCTACAAATTATGCTTTCGCCCTATGTTCAATTCGGTTTTACATATATACTTTAATAAATTACATATTCACCCAAAACTTTTATAAACCTAATATTTTAAGTCATAAATCGTTTTAACCCAAATTTTTTGGTCAACACTTTGACCAAAGCCTAATTTCATAATTAATACTTTAATATACCCAGAATATCATATGTAATTCGGTTATACACTATATTTTCTAGAAGTTACAAAATAGCCCCAAAACTTTATCAAATGTTATTTCAACACTTAAACACTTGTTTAATTTGACCAAAATTCATAATATTAATTCCTACCTTATATTATATCATAATTATGCCATATCAATCCTTTAACTCTCGGCATTTATATTTAGTATACCATACTTTTCAAAAATTACATTTTAGCCACATAACTTTATAAACTAGCCATTTAAATACTTGTATCTATTTTTAATATTCCCAAAATTTATAACATAAGCTAATATACTTATATTCCTCAAAAATCACCAAATAGAACATTTTATTCTCGGCTGTAACAAATATTTATCATATGGTTTTAAAACTTGATTTATACCTTATAATAAGTGTATATAAATGTATATAAGCCATATAACACTTCTAAAAATTATGCTAATGACTAGAATGATTATAAGCTCAAAATAGAACATTTAACCCCTAGACGATTCGGCTTGAATTTATATGCATCATATTTAAATTTTGTGACACAAATTTATACCTTAAGGTAATAATCTTACCTTATATGTTATAAGCTATTTTCTTGATAATATATCATATAGTTTTCGACCTTAATTAATCTAAGGCTTGTACATAAATTTTGTACCAAAGTTTGAAGCTTAAATCAAACTTAAACTTAGTAGATTTAATTATAGAAACTTACTCCTTAAATCAAGATGATTCTTGTACTTGATTTCCCCTTGAATTCCAAGCTCTTCCAATGCTATTTTGATGTAGAATTTTCGGCCTCCATGTATAGTTTAGGAGATCCAAGTGTTAGACTTCTAACAAGGATTTATAAGTAAGGTTTGGAGTAGTTTATAAGAGTTTACCTTAGGTATTTGTCAAGGAATTTTCGGTACACCATAGGATGATTGGAGATCCAAGTTTCCTTCATGAAATAATGAAGAGAACATAGGCTTAGAAGCTTGAAATTTTCAGACATTAACTAATGTATTTGCTAGGATTTTCAAACAAGAAGTATACCTTAACTTGGTCTTGTTTGTTCCTTAAGTTGTTGTTGAATCAAGACAACTCCTTGGAGTACTAAGCTTGGCGAAATCTTGCTAGGTTGCTAGGATGATTCTTGAATCAAGACTTGTTGGAAGTTGCTAGGAATTTAACACAAAAATGGAGTTTAAGGTTAAATCTCCATTAATGGAGCTTGAAGCTCACAAGAAGAACTAGCTAAGGTAGAAAGAAAAGAGAGAAGAAGAGTGCTTACCAAAATCGGACAAGGAAGGGCAAAGGGGTGCTAGGTTACCGTGAGGTATTAAGAGAATAGGTAAGGAATGAATTTTTGACACAATAATGTCAAAGTTGGCTAACTTTTCCATAGTTTATTTGCTTGTCTCTTGGCTCCATAAAGCCTCTCAATCAGCTAGACTTTTGGTCATGTGAAGAAAGAAATTGAGACTTTGATTGTCAATTGACACAAGATGACAAGGGCAAAGGTAGGTAGTTGTTTCTTTTGAATTTCTAAGATGAATACCCATGCTAATCTTGTCTTAATTCCTTGCCGATTTTCGGCAATGTGCTATAGGAATCCTCTTGATTTTTGTTTATATTAGACATAGGAATATGCATAGTTAGGTATATGTTTTATTTGAATATTGTACAGCAATCAAACTCCCCTTTTCCCTTGCTTATTTTCGGCAGACATAGGATAGAGGATGGGATGCTTCATTGTTTATTTGCCTTGTCAAAAAGCTAGATCTAGTTTGTATTTAATTCATTACTTTTCAAAGGCTAATCATCTTCTCATTTTCCTGTAGGTTTTCGGTAATGAGAGGCCTTCTTTGACTGAGATTCTTTTGACATAATGTCACATGATATATGGAAGATGAGTCACCATTCCATAAGACACTTTTTAAGCAAAAACCATGACAAATACACCCAAAACAATGGCCACTTTGGTAGCCATGGGGAGTTGATTTTTAACTTGGTTCCTGTCACACTATATTGTATTAAGATCATATTGTAACATGTTATAAGTCACAACATTTAATTGGTACATTTATACCAAGATAAAAGATGAAAGTTTCTAAGGTAAAATGCTGATTTTATACTACTTTTTGATCTTATTTTCGGCCCTACTTATGATATGAGTTTAGCACTGGATTTGATTTATTTGATGTTAAATTCATCCCCATTTAAGATTCCCAACTCGTGGCTCCTCAAAAACTTCAAGGTAATAGCGTAGAACGCGTTTTTATGGCACCCGAAGGTGCGTTTTTGTGCTTTAAGGATATTCTGGAAAATAAGTAGTTGCTACGAGTTCCAAATTGAGTTATATGGGGTTATATCAACTCATGACACAATTCCCGGCTACCGGGCACTCCCGGGCAAAATAGGAGCGTTAAGAAATTCCCCCGAGCACTTTGTGTGTTTTTGAAAAAGTAGCTTGAGCATTCTCTTTAGAATGATGAATAATGATGATAGGAACTCTAAGAATGAATTATATAGGAGTTTGTGCCACTTCGGTACCTCTCCGGGGCATTCCCGGGGGTTTATGGGGCCCCAACGGGAACCTCCGAGCACTTTGTCTTTAATTGAGAATTTAGCGTGAGGACTTCATCTTATATGTTTAATAAAGTGTTATGGTGCATTTGGAATGAAGTGTAATGCTTTATTTCATCTTATAAAGTATTTCCGGGAGTTTCCGGAACTTTCGGGCCTTAAGGGAGGTGTGTTGACTCTCCCGGGCATTTTGCATTTCTACTCTGTTCTAGCTGAGGACCTGTGTTTTAAAGGTCATATAATGATCCTTAGTTGACTTATCATGAGTTTTATAGTTCATATACCTTGGTTAGCTTAAGGTCCGGCTTAATGCTCATTGTTGACCTTAAGAAGTTTTGGTGCGTTTTAATGCCTAAGTGTTTATATATTTTCTTAGGGTTTCATAATCCCCCAAGTAATACTTATTTCTCATTATTTAATTATTTAAAGGTTAGGGGTATTTCAGTCTACCCCCCTTAAAAGGACTTCGTCCTGAAGTCATAACTTCTACTCATCCTATGGAATCAAGTTCCTTATAACTACTCACTGTATACTTATCATTCATGGGTGTCAATACTATATTGATACCTCTACATTCCACCAGTCATCCGAGCGTATGCAACTCGTACATACGCATAACCTTTGCTCATGAGAGTCAATGTAATATAACATAAATACTTGATAGATACTGTAAACAAGTGTACTTCCATAATCATCCAAGTGTTACATAGAACACAACAATAACCATTCAAGTGTCACATAGAACACATCAATAACCATTCAATCAATTGCACACATGCGCAATAACCAAACACAAAACAAAACCATTATCTAGACTGCAAATATGCAAGTCGCATGTGGTGCTCTACCCCCCTTAAAGAGGGTTATGCCCACGTACCCCCACAAGTATAGACACACTAAAGGAAATGTTCTGGATACTTGTCTCGCATGGAGTCCTCTAACTCCCATGTCGCCTCCTCAATATCGTGGTTTGACCACAGAACCTTGACCATCCTAATGGTATTGTTCCTGGTCTCCCTAGTTTTGGAGTCTAAAATGCGAACTAGGGTCTCCTCATATCTAAGTGTAGGATCTAGCTCGAGTGTCTCGGGCTCTAAGATATGTGATGGGTGAGGCACATACTTCTTTAGCTAAGATATGTGGAACACATTGTGCACTCTCCCAAGCTCAACAGGTAAGTCTAGTTTGCAGGCTAATGGGCCCATTCGCTCCGTGATAAGGTACGGTCCTACATACTTCGGGATAAGCTTGCCCTTATGCCCAAATATGAAAACTCCTTTCATTGGTGAAACTCTGAGGAAGACTCGATCGCCTACTGCGAACTCGAGGTCTCTCCTCCGGACATCAGCATATGACTTCTGTCTGTCTTGGGCTATCTTCATGTTCTTGCGTATTTGCACAATTGAAATACCCCAAACCTAGGTATGTTGTTTAAACATTAAAACATGATTTATTAAGACAAGAAAATGTCTTAGAAACATTAGTAAACAATTTAAACCATAAAGAATACAATTAAACACCTTAAGGTCAATAAAGGCCAAAATGTGCTCTAAGCTTGGAATAAGCTTGGGTAAGACCTAATGAACTTACCAAGACCTTATTTATATATTAATGAACATATTAAATCAATTACCAAAAAAAACCAAGCTTGAAAACAAGTTAAAACACAAAATGTGCTTTAAGAAGTCTTAAAGCACATTTTTGAAAAATTGTCTTGTAAATGAGTTTTGAGTGGCTAAATGTCCATCATTACTCTTAAATATATATGTGTACTATATAATATCACATTTGGTGGCTATATCAATAGGAAATCAAAAATTTCACTTCTATGTGCCTTGTTTTTATGAATAGTGATTTTAATAAGCTATTTTGTAACATATGTTATCTTAAGTAATTAAATTGACAAATAAAGACTAAAATACCCTTATGTAATAAAGGGGGCCGGTTTCTTAAGTGTGGTGACTCACCACTCACTTGTTAACATGTTAAATAAATAAGATGACTAGTTTAGTTACTATTTACTTTATAAGAACAAATATCTTCTTAAAGCAAATTCTATCTTCATTCTCATTTCCCTCCTCCATTTCACACGGTTCCAAACTCCATCTCCTCCTTCTTGCTTGCTCTCTGGTAATATTCACCACCACCATTAAAACTCTAGCTTTGACCCCTTGTAAAATCTAGCTCACTTGTCCAAATAAAAACAAACACCACCAATCTCTTCCTCTCATCAAGCTCTTCATTTCTATCTTCTCCAAACTTCAAGAGCCCCATTTCGGTGCCATGGAGTTCCACCATTGAAGGAGCTTGAGCTTGTCTTTCTACATATTATTGATCTCCTTTGCTTCTAGGTAAGGAATCTCAAAGAAAAACCAAGTTTCCTTCATGTTTTTGCGTTGACCAAAAATGTACATTGATGGAGCTTTTGTGTGACCTTGTTCTAGCTTCATTCCAACCTTTCATGGACTAGGTGGAGTCCTCTCTTCATAGATATTCAAACTCTCTTCAAAGATCAAGGTAAAACAACTACATTAATGTTTTTGAAACAATGTAAAATTAGGGTTTACAATGAGATGAAGCTTAAAGCTTGAATACTCATTATGATGTTTGTATATTGTTTAGAACTTGACAAGGAATCAAATACCTTACCGGTTTTATAAGGAAACAAGAAAGAAGTTGTTTGGAAAAGAGGTAAATATACTAACTTAATGTTGTTTTAATGCCTTAGGAGAAATGAGCTTATAATGCTTGTTAAAACTACCTAAAGAGCAAAAGGTGAATGAACTAGTAATGTTCTCAAGGAGACTAGTAAAAGAACATATGTCTTGTTGTATGTATTTGCAGGTCAAAGGCTTATATATTGTGGAAATTCAGTGTTTATGATTTAAGCACTTAAGGGCCTAAGAGCCATGCATTTTAAGGGCCTAAGTGCCATGCAATTTAAGTTATGTATTATATTTAGTATAGTGAGATTTGAGTGAAGTTTTGTGTATGAGAGTGTTCTTGGTGATTCTTAGTGTTCTTGGGTGTTTAATGGTGAAAACAATGTGCTTTGGTGTAACAAAATGCTAGGAGAACCTATGTCGAAATTTAGGAAATGCATAAGGAGTTCAAGATGTTTTAAAGGAATTTTGATGAACAAGAAGTGTTCTAGAGTGTAATAAGGACTTAGGCATTATCTTGAGGTTTTAGTATATACCAAAGTCATTTTGGACTTAGGTTGAGACTTAGGCAAACTTTGGTAAAATAAGGAGAAAGTGTAATTAAAAAAGGGATTTCAAGGATGACATAAGGAGTTTAAGTTTGTAAGAAATGATGTTTAAGTAATGAATTGTGTGGAAGAAATATCTTGGTATAATGATTAGAATAGGCAAGGAATGCCACTTAGAAACCTTAGGAGAAGATACTATAAGTGTTGGAGGCTTGGAGAAATTTGGTTAAGTGTTTTAAATGAAATGTGAATTAGAAATTGGATATTGTAGAATTAGGGAGAAGTAGAATTGGAAGGCTATGGAAGTTCGGACATCGTAGATTCTCACTCGCGAACAGTGTCCGAACTTGGGAAGTCCGGACACTAGTTCGGACGTACCCATTCTTCCTTAGGATTATCCTCGAACTGTGTCCGAACTTGGAAGTCTAGACACATGTTCGGACGCATGGATTTCTGTCTAGAATCGTTCTCGACTCACGTCCGAACTTCCGAAGTCCGGACATAAGTTCGGACGTGTGTCTGTTTTCTGTCTAAAGTCACGGCTTGCGTCCGAACTTGGAGGTTCGGACACAAGTTCGGACAGGCCACAATATGGACCAAAAATGTTGTTTTAAGAAGGGAGATGTTATCTAAAAATGGTAATAAGTTAGTAATGATATTATAAGTTATATAAGGCATGTTAGGAGTGTTATAATGGTAATTAAAATGGTGAAGAGTTATAACAAGTGTGAAAGTAAAGTAAAATAGATATGTGAAGTAACAAGTTAATGATGGACTAGTGCGTTAATTAACCGACGTTACTATGTGTTTAGGATTCTCTCAAGGTGGAAACGAAACGAGGCAAGGACCAAGGTATGGTTTTCTTGCAGTCTGTTGTCTACCGGTTTACACCGGCTTGGGTGTTGTTTGCTTTTCTGTGTGTTACGACCTTATAAGATTAAGGCATGAAAAGAGTTTACGGTTGTTATATATTATGATGTTGTATTATTGTGACTCCCTTCCCTTGGTGTGTCTAACAAGACCTAGACATTTGCTTGTGTGTGACTTAATAATGTATTGTGTGATCACTAACAAGTGCTAACCGGGGGAGTGAGGAGTCCGGTCATGTTCCGGCCACGCGTGTGAGGACGGGAGTCGATGTCATATCCGGTTCGGCTCTCTTGGTGTATGTATAGGTTGTATTCCAATTTGGTCTCAACCTTCCCTTAGCTTATCCAAAGCTAGTTTACTGACTCACGTCGGGCCACAGGGGCATACAAATGTTATTTCGGTGTGCTTGGGATTACTATATCCGACACACCTTGGGTATAAGTTAACTGTTCGATATAACTGGACGGTAACGAGGTTGGTAACGAGCTTAGCATGAGATTGGCAATAATCTCTAGGCTCACTATGTATACTAACTATGGTGGAAGGTTCCTTGTGTGAACCGGTTTTATGGTGTTATGTATTGTTGTGGTGCTATGCAATTTCCCTTGCTATGCTATGGTATATATATGTTGGATGTTTAAAATGAATGCCATGTTATCATGACAATTGGTTGCGCGTATCCCGGTAGCCGATGGGCTGCGCGTTAACCATACCAGCAAAGGTTGCTGACCCCCTCGGGGGCTCCATATTTTTACTGCAGGATGAGGATCGAAGAAGCGGAGTGGCTCTAGATCCTAGGTCGTTGATGTACTTTTGTTATTTTGGTTGTTGAGCCCGGGATGCGCCTGTGCTCCCGAGGCATTACGTTTTGGTACCGTTTGTTAAACAGTAGTGGATGTTTACAGTTGGTAGTTGTGATGTAAATTAAATACTCGGTATTGTTGGTTATGTATATATATGTGGGATGCTA
This sequence comes from Limonium bicolor, assembly GCA_023374045.1. NCBI lineage: Eukaryota > Viridiplantae > Streptophyta > Magnoliopsida > Caryophyllales > Plumbaginaceae > Limonium > Limonium bicolor. The sequence goes on from CM041776.1 coordinate 429,192,418, forward strand.
GAGTCCTCGGGAGTCTGATCATCAGACCGATACACTTGTATTTATTCTGCCTAGTTAACCACGTGGGTGGTTAACGGCGTTGTAACACCAAGCGTTTAGTTATTGTTTGGTTGGTTATTTCCGCTGCGATTTCGGTAGTTGGTAGGGGCGTTGTAGGGGTGTTACAAAAAGTGGTATCAGAGCGAAGTATCGCTCTGATGACTAGAATACCGAGCTAGAAATATACCGAGTTAGGAGACCTAACCATAGTTACCTAAGTGAACAGATTTGGAAAGGTTAACCACTAACTAAGTGTGGAATTACCTTGTTGTCGGGAAGATGCTACAACCGTTGGACCGATAAGTGTGCAAGCATAATGCTAATGAAATGTTCATATGAATTCAGATGTCAGGTAGACCACGAGGTAGAGGCCGCGGGCGCGGTACTGGAGGTACGGGTGACCAGGGCGATGATACTACGGCACAGACCATGGCTGAGGCAGTAGCAGCCGCCGTAGCCCAGATGGTACCCCAGATGGTTGCTGCATTACAGCAAGGGCAACAGCCCGGAGTTCAGCCACCACCACCACCGCCACGAGAGACCAATTGGGTCAAGGCGTTGGCTGACTTGAGACCGCCGTCATTCAATGGGAGACCGACCCTCGCAAGCTGGAGGCGTACATCTCCGAGCTGGAGACCGCCTACGAGACCTTGGCAGTACCTGCTGAAGCTAAGGTCCGTCTTGCCGCTTACTACTTGAAGGGTTCGGCACAGAGTTGGTGGAAGTTGGTGAGAGAGGACAGGATAGCTGATCCTGAGTTTGGTTGGAGGGAGTACACGGCTCTACTGCGAGCCAAGTATTACCCTGTACATGTGCAGGAGGCCAAGCGCCTCGAGCTGGATAGTCTGAGGCAGGGGGATAAGATGTCCGGTTGATGACTACTACACCGCATTCCCGGCCTTATCCACCTGTTACCAGACCTTGGGTACTCGAACCGAGTGTTGGTGTGAACCGGTTCTACAATGGTCTTAGCCACGTCTCCGCTACGGGATGGGGCCAGCTGAGTATACTACCTTGCAGGTAATTAGGATACCATGTTGTGAATCAGTTTATACTGTTAGTGAATGATTAATGTGAGTTGGTGGTTGTGTGTTTGCGGGGCGTGACTAACATCCTAAATTCAGGAGTGCTATCATGCCGCTGCTAAGGTTGAAGATTACTGTCCGTCTGAGGGACGAGGAGAATGCGCACAAGCGCAAGGCTACGAACGAGGGCCAAGTCAGAAGCTTATGGGGGAGGAAAGAAAAAGAAACCCTACCCTCAGCCCCAGAAGAGTCAGTAAGTACCAGGGTGACAAGGGCCAAGCCCAGACCACCACAGCTGATGAGCCCACTGAAGCTCACGTATGCGTATGCGGCGAAGCCTCTACGCTCCTACCCGCCTAAGGGTAATTACTTAATCATGTGTATCTAGTTGAGGGTGTATGTTGTTAGATGAGAAGTGAGTATTGATTGTGTGTTGTTTATAAAGCTAGCGCGGGTTCTGGACGGAGCGCCACTTTTACTGTAAGTGGTGTAACGGACGGAGACCACCCCGGCAAAGACTGCAAGGGGAATGACGTGAAGTGTCATTACTGCCAGAAGATGGGGCACCGTGAGTTTGAGTGCTGGCAGAACCCCAATGGCAGGAACTATAAGCCAAAGGGGCAGTGGAACGGTAAGACTACCGCGACCACCGAAAGCCCGAAGGCGATCATCCAGCAGTCTTCTGACAAGAAGTACACTGATTCCCAAAGGGGAAGGGTACGGGGTCCGCAAGGCCGCCCTGAATGTGGTGGACGGTCTGAGGCACCAGGATCCTCTTCGAGACCAGGTACCGCCTAAACTGTTAAATGAAAAGTGATTGCTTATCGCATTTCATGCATGAGTGTTGTATTAGTGAGTCTAATGTACAACCACCTAAGTAATGAGTTAAAGAATGATGTGAGAGACACCTAAATTAGACAATGTGGAAAACTTTAGGAACCTTCAATATCTGTTATCCATCCCGCCCACACCAAACCCTGAAGAGACCACCATCAGCATCACCGAATTCCCACTGGAGCAATGTCAGGTTATCCAACCAGGTAGATATCTCTTAAATGGATACCTGACACCGGAAGCACAAATCCACATCATCAGGCGTTGCAACGAACTTGGAGCAGCACAGGAGGTTTCTACACACCCGAATACCCGAGCGGTTCGAAGATGAAGCTGAAGATGATGTGTGCATGGGTAAGGACTGGAATCCCTACACCAAGTCATATCAAGATGTGCGAGCTGAAGATGAGCAACTGTACCAGGCATACCTGAGGAGTTCTTGCGGTCGTTAACCACGCCGTGGGAATTGCTCAGCAAGTTGAATCGGAACCGATTCCAAACGTGAAAGCAGACTTGTGCATTGTGAACTTCTACCAGAAAGGTGGACGATTAGGATTGCACCAAGATAAGGACGAGTCACCCGAGTCTCTAAGTAAGGGAGTACCCGTGGTGTCTTGGTCCATTGGTGATACCGCTGTGTTTATGTACGGCGAGCAGAAGTGTGGTGATCTCACAAAGAAGCTAGTGTTGAAGTAGGTGATGTATTATCATGGGAGGACAATCAAGGATGTTATACCACGGTATCAAGAAGATTAAAATTGAATATCGCACCATCGACAGTGGTGGTAATGCCACACATCTGAAACCCGGACGTTTGAATTTGACTTTCAGGCAGTTTTGAGCCTTGTGTAATCATGTAATGTATAAGCCAGTTGTTGACAGAGAGCTATATCTAGCCAGGTCTACAATGTAACCAATTATTATGGTGTAAAGACTGTGTTAATGAATAAAGGGATGTTGTGTTTTGGAGTGTAATCAACGTGTTACTACCGCATACAGTGAGTTTGCCAATGAATCAGGTGTGCACTCGGAACGGGAGGTATACTGAGTGTCTGCAATAAGGCAGAAGCGGCAAGAGCGGCACAATCCTCACCGGTACCTTCCAGTGAATGGCGTGGATGCATCGATCTTGTTCGACTCTGGAGCCTCACACACATTCATTTCGCTATCATTTTGCAAGAGGCTGGGTTAGACGGTGAAGAGATGCCAGACTTCGTGGTCACTCTCCCGTCGAAAGAGCGGATCAGGTGTACCCGCTATTACCGAGATGCTGTTGTACGAATCAGAGATGAGGAGTTCCGATCGACTTGATAGAGTTCGACGGACTAGGTTTTGATGTGATTGTCGGGATGAACTGGTTGGAGCGGTACAAGGGTTAGAATCCTATGTGCCGAGCATCGACTGCTTCTTCGGAGTCCATCTGGGGTTACTATATCATACCGCCAGAGGCCCAGGGAGCCTTCGACACAGATCATCACCGCCATGGCCAGTATCATGAGTTACGACGAGGAATGATGTATACCTCTGCTATGTCCAGGACATAGAGAGAGACCCTGAGTTTAGTCCAGATGTGCCGGTAGTGTCGGAGTTTCCTGATGTATTTCCTAAGGAACTGTCGGGCATGCCGCCAGCACGAGAGGTTAGTTTGAGATTGACTTAGTTCCGGGCACCGGACCCATTGCGAAGGCACCTTATCGTATGGCCAGCAGAGATGACAGAGCTCAAGGAGCAGCTGAGAGACCTACTCGACAAGGGCTTTATCCGCCCTAGTGTTTCACCATGGGGAGCGCCGGTCCTCTTCGTGAAGAAGAAGGACGGTAGCCTCCGCCTGTGTATTGATTATCGGGAGCTGAATGTTGTTACGGTGAAGAACCGTTACCCTTTACCACGCATCGACGATCTATTTGATCAGCTGAGAGGAGCATCAGTATTCTCCAAGATAACCTACGTTCCGGATACCACCAGATTGCCATCCGTGACAGTGATATCGAAAAGACAGTATTCAGAACTAGGTATGGGCATTATGAGTTCACAGTTATGCCGTTTGGTTTATCCAATGCACCAGCCAAGTTTATGGATTAATGAACCGTTTGTTCCAAGATCAGTTGGACAGATCAGTGGTAGTCTTCATCGATGATATATAGTATATTCGAAATCGAGAGGTGAGCATGAAAGCCACCTGAGAGATGTGTTGCAAACGTTGAGGAAGAATCAGCTGTATGCTAAATTTTCTAAATGTGAGTTTTGTTTGAACCAAGTATCCTTTCTTGGTCATGTGATTTCTGAGGCCGGGATCGCTGTTGATCCGGCAAAGATAGATGCAGTGCGCACCTGGCCTAGGCCGAAGACAGTTACCGATATCAGGAGCTTCCTCAGTCTGGCAGGTTACTATAGGAGGTTTGTGAAGGACTCTCCAGGTGTCTCGAAGCCGATGACTTCCTTGATGAAGAAGGATGCACCATTCGAGTGGACAGTCGACTGTGAGAGTTCTTTTCAGAGACTCAAGGATGCTCTGACATCTGCACCGGTCCTGACTATACCAGACGGTCAGATGGTTTTGAGGTCTATTGCGACGCATCAGGCAGAGTTATGGGTTGTGTGTTGATGCAACACGGGAAGGTCGTAGCGTACGCCTCCCGACAGCTGAAGAAGCATGAGAGAACTACCCTACCCATGATTTAGAATAGGTGCCATTGTCTTCGCATTGAAGATATGGCGACATCATTTGTATGGGGTAAGCGTGACAATCTATTCCGACCACAAGAGTTTGAAATACTTGTTCACTCAGAAAGAGTTGAACATGAGGCAAAGAAGGTGGGTCGAGTTCTTAAATGATTATGACATCAATTACAGTATAAGGAGGGTAAGGCGAATGTGTTAGCTGACGCATTGAGTCGCCAAGCACACTCTCTCCATTCGCTAGTCTCTCATACTAGCTTGGTTGAAGAGGTGCGGAGTGCTCAGATGACGGATCAGTATATGGTGGAGATTAGACAGAAGCTTATTGATGGCACATTCGAGGGTCAGAAGTACGACTTCAGACTCCACGATGATGACCTGATTAGGCTTAATGGCCGGTTGTGTATACCGAGGAGTAGAGCTGAGCTGAAGGAGCGCATACTGAGTGAATCCCATTGTTCTAGACATCGATTCACCCCGGAGTTTCAAAGATGTATAAGGGTATGAAACGTTATTTCTGGTGGGCTGGAATGAAAAAGGATGTGAATGATTATGTGTTGAGGTGTCTCACTTGTCAGAAGGTCAAGTTTGAGCACCGACGGCCTGGTGGTATGGTGCAGCCAATGCCAGTGCCTGAGTGGAAGTTCCATGACATTTCTATGGACTTCGTGGTAGGGCTTCCGCCTACAAGGGGAGGTCTGAATATGATTTGGGTGGTTGTAGACCGACTGACCAAGGTGGCTCGATTCATACCGATGAAGGACACCTGGAAAGTGGCTAAGCTTGCAGAGCTCTTCGACAGAGAGATTGTAAGACATCATGGGGTTCCGAAAACGATTGTATCCGACAGAGATACCAGATTCTTATCGAGGTATTGGAGATCCACACGAGAGGCACTGGGTACCGAACTGAAATTGAGCACAACGTTTCACCCACAGACAGATGGTCAGAGTGAGCGCACCATCCAGACACTTGAGGATATGTTACGTGCATGTGCACTTGACTTTCAGACCAGCTGGATTGATAAGTTACATCTGATCGAGTTTAGTTACAACAACAGTTACCATGCTTCGATCAAGATGTCTCCCTTCCAAGCATGTATGGGTAGACCATGCCGCACGCCTTTATGCTGGGATGAGTCGAGTGAGACGGTCATTATAGGACCAGAGTATCTGGAACAGGTTCAGGCAGAAGTTCGCCAGATCAGGGCTAATATGAAAGCAGCTCAGGATAGACAGAAGTCGTACGCTGATGTGCGCAGACGTGACCTGGAGTTCACTGTAGGCGATCAGGTATTTCTTAGGGTATCCCCATGAGGGGAGTATTTCGTTTTGGCCAGAAGGGCAGTTGAGCCCGAAATATGTGGGGCTTTTGTTGTGACGGAGCGGATCGGCCCGGTAGCTTATAGACTTGATTTACCCGCCGAGCTGGGCAAGGTACATGATGTATTTCATGTGTCCCAGTTGAAGAAGTATATGTCTCATCCGTCTCATGTGCTTCAGCCTGAGAGGCTAACCTTAGAGTCGACCATGCAATCAGTGGAGACTCCCGTACGGATTCTGGATACTAAGACTCGAGACACTCGCCATAGTCCATGAGACTGGTGAAGGTCCTCTGGTCTAACCAGGACGTTGAGGAGGCCACTTGGGAGCTGGAAGATAAGATGAAGGCGAAGTACCCGTCATTGTTTACTTCTTAGTGTTTATATGTATAGGGTATGGGTCGTACCCCTTTTAAGGGGGGTAGAGCCGTTCGGTTATGGTTGTGTGCGACATGTATTATATACATTGTCTAGGTTATGTTGCAGACCGTTGAGTCTGAATGGTATTATGAGGTTTGGACCTTGAGTCCGATGTGATGTAAGTATGATGGTAATGATGATAATGTTGGTAATGTTGTTTGGGAAGCATTGTTATAAGTGTTCCCCGTGTTCTATATTAAGATATGTGGGAAGTGTGAACTTTGGGGACAAAGTCTTTTAAGGGGGGTAGATTGAAATACCCCAAACCTAGGTATGTTGTTTAAACATTAAAACATGATTTATTAAGACAAGAAAATGTCTTAGAAACGTTAGTAAACAATTTAAACCATAAAGAACACAATTAAATACCTTAAGGTCAATATGGGCTAAAATGTGCTCTAAGCTTGGAATAAGCTTGGGTAAGACCTAATGAACTTACCAAGACCTTATTTATATGTTAATGAACATATTAAATCAATTACCAAAGAAAACCAAGCTTGAAAACAAGTTAAAACACAAAATGTGCTTTAAGAAGTCTTAAAGCACATTTTTGAAAAATTGTCTTGTAAATGAGTTTTGAGTGGCTAAATGTCCATCATTACTCTTAAATATATATGTGTACTATATAATATCACATTTGGTGGCTATATCAATGGGAAATCAAAAATTTCACTTCTATGTGCCTTGTTTTTATGAATAGTGATTTTAATAAGCTATTTTGTAACATATGTTATCTTAAGTAATTAAATTGACAAATAAAGACTAAAGTACCCTTATGTAATAAAGGGGGCCGGTTTTCTTAAGGGTGGGGACTCACCACTCTCTTGTTATTTTATTAAGCAAATAAAGATGACTAACTAGGTACTATTTACTTAAGGCTTAAAATCTTCTAAAAGCAAGTTTTATCTCATTCTCTCATTTCCCTCCTCCATTTCACACGGTTCCAACTCCATCTCCTTCCTTCTTGCTGCTCTCTCACGGTAATACTCACCACCACCATTAAAACTCTAGCTTTGACTTCTTGTAAAATCTAGCTCACTTATCCAAATCAAAAACAAACACCACCAATCTCTTCCTCTCATCAAGCTCTTCATTCCTATCTTCTCAAAACTTCAAGAGCCCCATTTCGGTGCCATGGAGTTCCACCATTGAAGGAGCTTGAGCTTGTATTTCTACATATTATTACTCTTCTTTGCTTCTAGGTAAGGAATCTCAAAGAAAAATCAAGTTTCCTTCATGTTTTTGCCTTGACCGAAAATGTACATTGATGGAGCTCTTTGTGTGACTTTATTCTAGCTTCATTCCAACCTTTCATGGACTAGGTGGAGTCCTCTCTTGTTAGATATTCAAACTCTCTTCAAAGATCAAGGTAAAACAACTACATTAATGTTTTTGAAACAATGTAAAATTAGGGTTTACAATGAGATGAAGCTTAAGCTTGAATACTCATTATGATGTTAGTATATTGTTTAGAACTTGACAAGGAATCAAATACCTTACCGGTTTTATAAGGAAACAAGAAAGAGGTTGTTTAGAAAAGAGGTAAATATACTAACCTAATGTTGTTTAATGCCTTAGGAGAAATGAGCTTATAATGCTTGTTAAAACTACCTAAAGAGCAAAAGGTGAATGACCTAGTAAATGTTCTCAAGGAGACTAGTAAAAGAACATATGTCTTGTTGTATGTATTTGCAGGTCAAAGGCATATATATTGTGGAAATTCAGTGTTTATGATTTAAGCACTTTAAGGGCCTAGGAGCCATGCATTTTAAGGGCCTAAGTGCCATGCAATTTAAAGTTATGCATTATATTTTAATGTAGTGAGATTTGAGTGAAGTTTTGTGTATGAGAGTGTTCTTGGTGTTCTTAGTGTTCTTGGGTGTTTAAAGGTGAAAACAATGTGCTTTGGTGTAACAAAATGCTAGGAAAACCTATGTCGAAATTTAGGAGATGCATAAGGAGTTCGAGATGTTTTAAAGGAATTTTTGATGAACTAGGAAGTGTTCTAGAGTGTAATAGGGACTTAGGCATGATCTTGAGGTTTTAGTATGTACCAAAGTCATTTTGGACTTAGGTAAGGACTTAGGCAAACTTTGGTAAAATAAGGAGAAATAATGTCTTAAGGTGTTCTAGGTGAACAAAGAGACTTGGACATCAACTAGGATCTAAGTGGTAAGAAATGATGCTTGGGAGATGATGTTAAAATGAGGAGAAAGCATTTTTGGGATAGTAGTTATCATAGGTATGAAACACCACTTGAAAAACTAAGGAGGAAATAGTATAAGTGTTAGGAATTTTGAGAAGAAATGAGTAAAGGTTTAAGGAATTATAAAATGAGTTTTATGAGTGTTTAAGGATATCTTAAGGTATGTTTGAAGTGCTCAAATGAGGTTAGGATGTACTAGGATATATGGGGTGAAGTTTGGAGTTGAATGAGAAAAGGAAAACAAGGGTCTGAGCAGACCGAACTTGCGACCGAACTTGCAAGTTCGGTCGAGCCCAGTTTACCCTGCGAGAATTGGCTTCTGGAATGGACCGACCTTGAGGACCGGACTTGCAAGGTCGGTCGGGCTTGTATTTTGTGTACGGATTAAGTTTCTGGAATCGACCGGACATGGGACCGGACTTGGCAAGTTCGGTCGGGCTGAATTTTCAAAGGGAAGAAACTCTTTGGAATGGACCGAACATGCGACCGAACTTACAAGGTCGGTCGGAGTAGAAAATTTTGACGGAAATGTGTTCTGGAATCGACCGAACTTGGGTAAGTTCGGTCGGTAAGGTCGGTCGGACCAATACTTGTAAAAAAAATAGAAAAGAATGTGACTTATGTAGTTAACCCTAGGGGGGTATAATGAAGGTAACCTAGGGTAAGTTAGACATTAAAAACATGTCATACAACCATGTTAAATACTTAGTAAGTTTGAAGTTAAATAAATAATTAACCGACGTTATTAACTATGTATAGGAGTGACCTACGGAGGAAATCAATCAAGGCAAGGACCAAGGTATGGTTTTCTTGCAGTCTTTGTCTACCAGTTTACACGGCTTGGGTGTTGTTTGCTTTTCTGTGTGTTACGACCTTATAAGATTAAGGCATGAAAAGAGTTTACGGTTGTTATATATTATGATGTTGTATTATTGTGACTCCTTCCCTTGGTGTGTCTAACAAGACCTAAACACTTGCTTGTGTGCGACTTAACAATATATTATGTGATCACTAACAAGTGCTAACCGGGGGAGTGAGGAGTCCGGTCATGTTCCGGCCACGCGTGTGAGGACGGGAGTTGATGTCATATCCGGTTCGGCTCTCTTGGTGTATGTATAGGTTGTATTCCAATTTGGTTTCAACCTTCCCTTAGCTTATCCAAAGCTAGTTTACTGACTCACGTCGGGCCACAGGGGCATACAAATGTTATTTCGGTGTGCTTGGGATTACTATATCCGAGACACCTTGGGTATAGGTAACCGTTCGATATAACTGGACGGTAACGAGGTTGGTAACGAGCTTAGCATGAGATTGGCATTAATCTCTAGGCTCACTATGTATACTAACTATGGTGGAAGGTTCCTTGTGTGAACCGGTTTCATGGTGTTATGTATTGTTGTGGTGCTATGCAATTTCCCTTGCTATGCTATGGTGTATATATGTTGGATGTTTAAATGAATGTCATGTTATCATGACAATTGGTTGCGCGTATCCCGGTAGCCGATGGGCTGCGCGTTAATCATACCAGCAAAGGTTGCTGACCCCTCGGGGGCTCTATATTTTTACTGCAGGATGAGGATCGAAGAAGCGGAGTGGCTCTAGATCCTAGTTCATTGATGTACTTTTGGTTATTTTGGTTGTTGAGCCCGGGATGCGTCTGTGCTCCCGAGGCATTACGTTTGGGTACCGTTTGTTAAACAGTAGTGGATGTTTACAGTTGGTAGTTGTGATGTAAATTAAATACTCAGTATTGTTGGTTATGTATATATGTGGATGTTAGGACCTATGCTCGGGAGTCTGATCATCAGACCGATACACTTGTATTTATTCTGCCTAGTTAACCACGTGGGTGGTTAACGGCGTTGTAACACCACAGCGTTAGTTATTGTTTGGTTGGTTATTTCCGCTGCGATTTCGGTAGTTGGTAGGGGCGTTGTAGGGGTGTTACAGCTTCTAAATCTATGTTCTCTTCATCATTTCATGAAGGAAACTTGGATCTACAACCACCCCAAGGTGTACCGAAAATACCTTGTTAAATACCTAAGGTAAACTTTTGTAAAACTACTCCAAATCTTATTTATGAATCCTTGTTAAAAGTCTAACAAATGGATCTCCTATATATATACAAGGAGGCCGAAAGTTCTTCAAAAAAATACCATTGGAGGAGCTTGGAATTCAAGGAGAAATCAAGTACAAGAATTGTTTTGATTTAAGGAGTAAGTTTCTATAATTAAGGTTTATTAAGTTTAAGTTTGATTTAAGCTTCAAACTTTGGTATACAAATTATGTATAAGCCTTAATAATATTAAGGCCGAAAATATTGGGTTATAATATCAAGAAAAAAATAAATTATAACATACAAGGTAAGATTATTACCTTAAGGTATAAATTTGTGTCACAAAATTTAAATATGATACATATATTATTAAACCAAATTGTCTAAGAGTTATTTGTTCTATTTTGAGTTTATAATCATTCTAAGTCATTAGCATAATTTTTAGAGGTGTTATATGGCTTATATACATTTATATATACATATTATAAAGTATAAATCAAGTTTTAAAACTATATGGTGAATATTTATTAAAGCCGAGAGTTAAATGTTTTATTTGGTGATTTATGAAGTATATAAGTGTATTAGCTTATATTATGAATTTTGGGAGTATTAAAAATAGCTACAAGTATTTAAATGGCTAATTTATAAAGTTATGTGGCTAAAATGTAAATTTTGAAAACTTTGGGTTATCAAATATAATTGTCAAGAGTTAAGGAGTATATTGGTATAATTATGATATAATATAAGGTAGGAATTAATATTATGAATTTGGTGAATTTAAACAAGTGTTTAAGTGTTAAAATAACAATTTATAAAGTTTTGGGACTATTTTGTAATTTAAGGAAAGTTTGGAGGAAAACCAAATTACTTATGATTTTATGGGTATATTAAAGTATTAACTATGAAATTAAGTCTTGGTCAAAGTGTTGACCAAAACTTTGGGTTAAAATGATTTATGACATAAAATATTAAGTTTATAAAAGTTATGGGGTGAATATGTAGTTTAAGAAAGTTTATTTGTAAAACCGATTATAAATAGGGGCGCAAATATAATTTGTGAAATTATATGGGTCTTTTTGGAATTAAAGATAATTAAATATTAAAACTATAGTTTATAAGTTAATATGTAACTTATATAAAGTTTGGGGTTAAATTGTAAATATAGGAGAATATATGTTGAAACTGAAAGTTTAAGGGATTGTTTGGCAATTTATAAAAGTTAGTATAATAAAATTAGTAAAGACCGAAACTATATGGTCATTTGGTAATTTACAAAAGTTAATGTGTCCAAAATGTCATTACCGAAATATAAGGTTGTTTTGTAAGTTATAAAGAAAGGAATTAAAACTAGGTAATATAATGTATTATGGTATATTATGGAATATAATATAAGGTTTATAATATAATTGTGGATATAAAAAAAATAACCCAATCATATTGATATATGGAATAAGAGGAAATAATTATGGAATATAATTAATGAGATAAGGATATATCTTAAATTGGAAATTCATTATCACATGTGGTTACCACATAAAATAACGAATTGATGAACTACCTAGAACCACTATTAAATAACAGGGGGAAATAGAGAACATACAGAGTTAGTATACTACGAGTATAAACAAACTTACAGTGACAGTACTGTAATACTTAATGAATAGTTGTATTAATGTTACCCGGTATTGCATGTATATATAACAGCATACGGGAAGGAATTACTGAACGTGAATTTGTCAAGCTAGCGAGTTATCACGGTGAACGGTATGTTAATTGTGTGGTCTGAATGTCCTAAGGATTTTCCTAAGGTCCAGACGTTGTGTGTTTAATTGTTAAGAGCGATATCTGTGATTTATGTACATTATCTTGTATACTGTATTGCTCAACACCATTGCGTTCTATTTTACGCGAACGTCTTATGACTGGAAGTTTATACATTTAAACTGGAACAAGACTAACTGACCTTTAGGTATTATTCAACCTAATTGATGGTCAACTGTTATAGTCTTAACTCAAGGCTTGGATATTGTATCACTGACTAAAGGGCTAACTTATAAAGAGAGGAATCCAGACTGTTTCGACTTTCTGGTTACGCATCGTGATCACTACGAGGGACTCCTATGGGAAGTCACTAAGGGAATCCATTGTCCATATTCGACGATGGCGGAGAGCACTACCGTTGGTGCACAAGTTTGACCGGATCGGTCAAATATATTATCCAGGGCCATAAGGTCAGCTGGTAACGGTTCCATTGGAACCCAGGGGACTACTGTCCATTATTAAGTTATTAAGGGTTGTCTTAACATGACGCTTGAGGTGGAATTTAATTGGAAAAGTTTAAGTGGTTGGTTTAAAGGATAAGGGCCAGGTGCCAACTAACAAGTACAGTTAATTAATACGCGTATCTTGTTTGGTTATTGTTATGGATTATTGGTGTTTGATTATCTGGTTGTTGTTTTTACTATTATGCATTGATGTCTGCAGGTGAACTATTCTGTGATTGTTTAATATTTACAGTTATTACTGTTGTTATTGCAAACCGGTATATCATGTAAAGAATCTAATATCAAGATGGCTAAAACGATTTAAGGAATCTAGACGACTAGACTTAGGACTACATTTAGCATACCAGCATTTCGATTGTTGAGCCCTTCAATGGGCAAAGCATTTTAGGTTACTGAAGACTCGAGCCGGAGTGCGGGGAACAGGGTAGCTAATGTGTTTTAATAAACACTCTATAGTTTTATATATGTATTGTATTAAGGAGTTTGTTGTATCCAGTTAGTTGCTCATTTGGTTTGGATTTGGTTTGTAATTATTAAGAGTGCTCAGTATCTTGTTCATCACAGCGGGAGGAGTTGAAGTTGTTGGAAGGAGTAAGGATGCCTTGTTACTCACAAGGGTGAGTAACGGCGTGTAACACCAAGGATAGATAGTTTTATTTTCCGCTGCGAATGTTATTTACTATGCTACGACTTGCGACGTTATTACAGGTTTAGGATTAGGGGTGTTACACAGACCCCGTAGCCTTAGGGCGTTTTATAGTAGAACATGAGAAGGCCTACGAAGCTTTGCAAGTACCTGCCGACAAAAGGGTCATCATTGCTGCTTTCCACCTGAAGGATGCAGCCAGCACTTGGTGGAGGTTGGTCAAGGACCATTACCTGGCTACGCCCGACTTCTCGTGGGCTGCCTTTGTGGAGTTGCTGAGGGGGAAGTACTACCCGGCACATCTCAAGCAGAAGAAGCGCCGAGAGTTCGAGACACTCTCCCAGGGAGGTCTGACCGTGGATGAGTACTATGCTCGAATCATCGGTCTGGTGGACTTAATCCCCGGAGTTGATTACTCAGAGACCGTGAAGGTCGAGAAGTTCCGGGGGGGATTGTTGTTTCGCATCCAGATGGCGATGGGTGCTACCCTCTATAACTATCCAGGTATAAACATGAAAGCCATAAATTCTTTACTTACTACATTACCGATTAACTTTGTTGTGAGAACTTACCAATGAGATTCCAGGAGTGTTATGACGTTGCCTCGAGGACGGAGCTAATGCTCCATACTCGGGAAGAGACTCTCGGGACGAAGAAGAGAAAGAACCCTGAGGGAGAGTCTGAGGGTGGAGGAGCATCTTCAGGCGATAGCCAGAAGAAGGGAAAGTAAGGACTTATCCCACTCTAAATTACTTACCATATTAAACACCTTTATGAATGCTGACCCGAAACCTTAAACAGGAAATTCTTCCAGAAGAAGAAAGGGCAGCAGGGTCACCAGGGAGCGAAGGGGAAAGAGCCCGTTCCTGGTTGACCGGCCCAGCTATAGATGCTCAGCCTTTGAGATCTGCGCCTCCTAAGGGTGAGAACACCTTCCTCTTAAAAATTATAAGATTTATAAAGTTTTGGGGTTAAATGGTAATTTCTGGAAAATATGGGTACAAATAGTAATTAATGGGAATTGATGGTCAAGGAAATATTAAGGAGGTAAACCTTGACCATATGGTAGGCTTTGACCAAATTAGATAAGTTAAATAACTTATTTAAGGTTTTATAATAAGATAAGTATTTAATTGTAACATTTTATAACATATGAGGTATATATGTTATTACCGAAACTTAAGGGTGTAGAATGGTATTATAAACACCCATGGGCTATTAAGAATTTTTAGGAATTTATTGGGTTGATTTTGGAATTAAAATAAACTATATATGTATAGTATATAGTTATTATGTCATTGTTACACTTTGGAAAAGTAAATGGGGTGGAAATGTAAATACCGAGAGTATATGGGTTAGTAATGGTAATTATAACCCTTGGGTGGAATTTGGTGATTTTTGGAATAATATAAGAGTATTTAATAAGATATGTGTATATATATAGTTTTAATGATATTATAAAACTATATGTTATAAATTGGGTCAAGTAGTAATTATAGAAAGTTGGTGGGTTGAGAAATAATTTAGAACAGAATTTGGGTCTGTTCGTAAACTTAAAAATATATATAACCATAGGTTATATTAATATTAAGGTTAAAATGTTATAATATATGATATATATATATATAACATAACATTATATATGTGGTCAAATTGTAATTTGGAAAGTTAAAGGGGCTGGAAATTAATTTAAAACAGACATGGTCTGTTCGGTTATTTTAATTAAAATAACTATAGGTTATACCATTTTATAAGTTAAAAATGTTATATTATATGGTATACATAACATGGTATAAATAATGGGGTGATTTTGTAATAAACATAAAGATATGGTAGGATAATAATATTAGATTAAATGGATGTGCCCATTCGGCAATATTAAATAGTTTTGTATAAAAACTATAGGTTATAAGTTAAAAAGGAACAAAATATCATATTATATGATATTAGTATATGGTATAACATTACATAATGTTATGGGGTTAAAATGAAATTAAAGGAAAGTATAGTGCAGTACCGAAAATAAAAGGTTGGAAAATGAATTTTAGACTATGGTCTACAATGTTATAAATGTTATAACAATTATATGGTATTAATGAGATTTAGATGGAATTAATATAAGTAAGGATATTCACATTAAATAATGTGACAAACTATAAATAAATAAGATTTATAAACTAAGGTATGTATTGAATAAACCTTAGGGGTTGTAAATATACAACATAAATGTTACATAATATTAGGATAAGGATCTTAATATAAGTTGTATAATATAATACAATTAATGGGAATGATCATCTCATACAAGATGATAAAAATGTAACATATAATATAAGAGTTTTACAACTCATGAAACTTACCTATATGGTAAATATATACTTATGCGAGAATAGTGTATATAAGGATGGATATATATTATGGTTGAAAACCATATATTATAATGGTGGAGGTTATTATACGAAAATAGTTTATAAACTGTAAGTTATAAGTTTTTGAATTCAAATGTAGTTTACTAAAAGATTAATGGATTATAATACAATGTATTATAATGGATGGTGGGGATAATATACAATATAATAAATAATGCATGCAACTATAGGTTATATACCTAAGTTCAATGATGAACAAGATTAAAGAAATATAATGAATTTTAGTAACAAAGCCGACTGGTTTAGAGAAACCCGTAACAATTAACTGTAGAAATCCGGGGGTGAACTGTCGGGGTTACTTGTTATTCGGAAATACTGGATTTAGTTAATCATGGAGACTGACTTATATTTTTATTACAGTTTAGATCGTACTTCAGACAAAGGCGCCTGACAAGCTAGTGGACTACACTGCGCATCCTAGGTCTGAGGTGTACGGTATATAAAGGGGTTTGATCCGGGTTGTCCTGAGGAATTCCTTGGGCTCAGATTTGGTTGATATATAACTTGTGTGTTATGTGTGTGGATACGTGTATGTGATTATGTGTGTTACTGCATTAATTATTTATGCACGAGCGTCCTACGGGACTAACACTACGTCAACTATAGATCGACTTATATAAACATACATATGTGTTTAATGTGATGACATGACGGTTACTTAATATAATACCCTTAGTATTAATATTAAGTATATGGTAACCTAAGTAAAACACTTAGGAACGAGACACGACATTGTTGGTCTCTAGTGCATGGATCTCGAACATGAATATAACCTAGATTACTTCTAGGTATGCATGAGACCACATTGGGCAGCTAAATAATAATTGTATTCTCCATAAAACTAAGAGTTTATCTTAAACAATATGAGAGAGTTGGTATGAGTTGAGGGGAGGAATCCCGGTAGTTTACGAACTACCTGGTTGCGCATTTGTGATAACTGAGGGGTACCCGATCGGGTTCCGCTCTAGGATTTACCCAACGAGTCCTATTTGGATCGTGGGTCAGGTGGTGGCTACGTCTTTATATGGACGCCTTATGAGGCAAAGTGAATAGTCAGGGGCCTCCGGACCTCTGGCAAAATGAGCACCTTTATGTGTACGGGAGGACTACTGTCCATTGGTGAGGTTATCGGGTTGTCCCAACATGACGCCCAACTGGTAATTAATAAACATGGTTTGGATGGAAGGGGCCTTAAAGGCCAAATTAAATTAACTAAGGAAGGTGTTTGCTACGGCGATTATACAGTACTATAATTCGATATGTTCGTTTATACAACTGTTGTTTGTGATATGTAATGACTGTATTGATTGGATGGATGGTTATGTTGTATGCATGTTTATTACAGTATTAATTGTATCTGTAAAATGGTAAAGCATGAAACCAATCTAATAATAAGATGGTTAAAATGACTAAGTGTGAAATACCCCAAACTTAGATATGGTGTTCAAATGATAAACTAAGATATAAGGAGGCTAAATAATGCCTTAGAAACATAAGAAACATTTCTAATCAAAGAAAATATAAGGAAATACCAAAAGAGCAGTTTAAGCAAAAACGTGCTCTAAGCTTGGAGAGACATGGGAGAGTACCCAAATATTGTTCTAAGACCTTAGTAATATCCTAATGGTCATTTTAAGTCAATTACCAAAGAAAAAACCAGCTTGAAAACAAGTTTAAACACCAAATGTGCTTTAAGGAGTCTTAAAGCACGTTTTTGAAAAATTGTCTTGTAAATGAGTTTTGAATGGCTAAATGTCCATCATTACTCTTTAATTAATATGTGTACTATATAGTATCACATCTTTTGGAGGTCCATATCAATGGGGAAATCAAAAATTTCACAATCAATGTTGCCTCCTTGTTTTGATGAATAGTGAATTATTAAGCTAGTTTATAACATAAGTCTATATAAGTGAGACATTTGGTCAACAAAGACTAAACTACCCTCATTCACTAAAGGGGGCCGGTTTCTTTAAGTGTGACTCACCACACTATCTAACTAAGTAAAGAGAAAGCAAATAAGTAAGTTATAAAGCAAAAGTACTATTCACCTTTAAGATAAAATCACACATTTACTTACCCTCTCCTCACTCTTCATTCTCTCTTGTTGCCCACGATTTCTTGCTCTCTTTCTCTTCTCCATTCACGTAGAGCTCACCTCCATGAAAGCTCCACCTTCTCTTGCACACCACTTGCTCATTTAAGCTCAAATCCAAAACAAAATACATATCTTCTTAGTTAGCTCAAGCTCCTCCTTCTATCTTTTCAAAACTTCAAGAGCTTCATTTTGGTGCCAAGTCAAACCACCATTAGAGGAGGAAATTCAAGTTGGAGACTCCATTGGCATCTCCATTCTCTTAAGGTAAGGAAAGTGTAAGAAAATCTAGGTTTCCACCATTTTCTTCACTTGACCGAAAATATATACTCATGGGACTCCATGTTTATGCCTTGTTCTAGCTTGTTTCTACTCTTCAAAGGAAGAGAGGAGGTCTTCTTGCTTCACATCCAAGTTGTCTTGAGAAACCAAGGTAAAACAATCACATTAATACCTTAAAACATATTTTTAAACCTAGGGTTTGTTCCTTAGGGTTAATGTGTTATCTAGTACTCATTGGAGTCATTGGATATTGGTTAGAACATTGGCAAGGAGAATCACATTGGTGACCGAGATTGAACAAAGAAAACCTAAGGAGAAAAGCTTTTAAGCTTGTGAGAAAAAACAGGTAAATCACTTACCTTAAGGTGTTTGTTGTTTAAGGGAATGAGATGTGGGTAAATGATGATTTAGTGTAGAGTTGATATTGGGGAAGGTGCTATAAAACCTAGGAGAAACAATGTCTATACTTGTGAACTTGTGACTAAGGAGCAAATGAGAAAAAGAGATAGTGTAAGAATATAAAGGTGAAGTACAAGAAGCATTTTATTTCAATGGGAGCCTTGTTGAGTGTATTCGCAGGTTGAAGGCAAATATATGTGGAAATTCAGTGGTTAAGATTATTGTCATTTAAGGGCTAAGTGCCAAGCATTTTAAGTTTAATCATTATATGATGATGTGGTGAAGTTTTAGTGTAAATGGGGTGTTAAGCTATTGTGATGAGAATTTGTGTGGTATTGGTTGTTTGATGGAGAAAAAACCATTTGTTAGGAAGTACTATATACTAGAGAACCCATGGCAAAATTTAAAGGAGAGTTTAAGTGTTTAAGATATCCTAAGGGAATTTAATGACTAAGGAAGTACTAGGAATGTTCTATGGGTTGTCTTGATGAAAAAGGGTGAAGTTACGATGTTTTAATGACTTATGATGATTTAGGTATCACCATGAAAGATTTAGAAATCAAGAGGATGTATTTGAGTATTTAGGACTTAGGCAATGTTGTTGCACAACTAGGAAGGGAGTAATGTGTTGATGATGGAAGTTTAAGCTTGGGAAGGAATTAAGTAAATGCATAAAAGAGTTTTAGAAGGTGAAAGAAGATGCTTGGGAGATGATGTAATAGTGGTGAGGAAGACTTTTGGCATAGTGGTTACATTAGGTATGAACCACCTCCTAGAAACCTAGAGGAAAACATTACAAGTGTTAGCATTATTACAAGGAAAATGCATAATGACTAAGGTGAATCTTGGTGAATGATTTAATGTGTTTTGAGGAGGGCTTAAGGTGTATTTGAGGTGCCCCAATGAGGTTATAACATATTAGGATATATGAGGAGAAGTTTGGAGTTGAATGGGAATTGGAAAACAAAGTTCTGGAGCCGACCGACCTTAGGGACGGACTTGCAAGGTCGGTCGGGCTCAGTTTACACTACCGGAAAATGTTTCTGGAATCGACCGAACTTGGGGACCGGACTTACAAGTTCGGTCGGACCTGTATTTTGTGAAGGAATTAAGTCTCTGGAATCGACCGAACATAGGACCGGACTTGTCAAGTTCGGTCGAGCTTAAATTTCCCTCGGGGAAACTCTCGGGAATGGACCGACCTTGGGGACCGGACTTGCAAGGTGGTCGGGGTATAATTTTCAAACGGTGAAGTGTTCTGGAATGGACCGACCTTAGGTAAGGTCGGTCGGAAGTTCGGTCGGGCCTAAAATTAAAAAAAAAAGAAATTTTAAATTCTAAGAATGGTAATGGGTAATGAGGTATGCCCTTGGTAGGGTAGTAATGATTGGGACCCTAAGAACTTAAGGAATTAAGTTAAGATTAAGTAGAAGTTTTAATGTTTAAAGTTAAGTTTGTAAGACTAAGAGATAAAGACTTGAGAGGTTATTGAATGGAAGTCCTTAGGGACTAAGTGAGTTAAGTAAGGTGCAAATAACTAATAACCTAAAAATGAATGAATGTTTTAGGTTTGTGAATTGGCACCCCGAAGAAGGTTAAACAAACAACGATCGACGGTGAACGGTACAATCCTTTCGTGACCTGCTTGCTAACGAGGTGTCCTCGGCTTGTGTGCTATCTGTTTATTTGCTATGACTAAACAAGATAAAGCATGCAACCGGTTATATTGTCCTCGTTGTGATTGTGTTATAATTACACTAACCCGCGCGATTTGAGATTGTTACTAACGCAGTTTAGTACTTACTGAGTTAAGAATAAGAGTTGAGTTGATGGCTGTTGGTTAATGCCCGTTAAGGCTTAGCTAGCACATGGTGTTTAAGATGACTACTAACTGGAACTTGAGTGAGGAAACCCGGGACCGATCTCCGGTCATGCATGCTAAGTGAAAGGGGGACGGTATCTGAATCAGATCCGCCCTCCGCTTAAGGACTTGTCTTCGGACTTGTAGCCTAGGGCCGGTTGCCGCTCAGCTACGCTGGACTCCCGTCCAGAGTAGGTGGCATTAAGATGGTGCGGTGGGGGATCACCTAAATCCCAGGTTTGAATTAAGCTACAACCAATCCCTTCCAGGAAAGGTTTGTATACTGAGATTAAGATTAAGATTGAGATTAAGATTAAGGTAAGGTAAGGAACTGAGATTAAGGAAATGAGGACTAAGGAGGGGGTTACTAACCCACTTGTTAAGGGAACGCTTGAGTCGTTCATTGCTTGTGAACTATATATGTTCATCTGTGGTTATTGTTATTGCACTTCATATTATGTTTGTGTATGTAATCAATTCCATGCTATCGACAATTAGTCGGCGTAGCCCCGTTAGCTTGGGGCCATGAGAGGGTGTACCAGCATTCGTGCTGACCCCCTCGGGGGCTATTTTTACACTTGCAGGTAAGAGGCCCATGAGGACGCACTACGAGAGTAGGAGCGGTTAGACTTAGGTGGGGACTTTTATATTGGGTTGACTTTTATTTGTTGAGTTCTTGTGCGCTCCCGACTGTTGATATTAAATTGTTGTAAGTTTGAGATTACGTTTGAGATACTAGTACTCGTTTGGTGTGGATTGTGGATGTTAATGTTTTGAGCTGGATAAGTATTTTGGTTAAGTATTGTATATATTAAGCCGGTATATTCTAACGATCAGACCGTGGCAAGGTCCAGGTGTTGTTTATTTCCGCTGCGACGTTTTCGTTTAAGTGTTCAGATTGCGATAACCACGATAGGCTTTGGATGGGGTGTTACAAAGTGACCAATAGGGTCCAGGCCCGGCATACTCAGCGTTTATCGCTGAGACTACACTCATTGTGCAGGTTGTTGATCATTATCGAAGCCGAAGTGCGAGATCAGGGTAGTTAGGGTTTACTTTAATTACCGCACATGGAGTTTATTTTGTATAACAATGTTAGACTATGGATTGTATTATGGTACGGTTGTATATATATTCGGGATTGGGTAGACGCTCACTTGTCGACGCTTATGGTTTATGGACTTAGGCTCCGTTCTCAAACTACAGTAGTAAGGAGATGCAGATTATTTTTTATTGGCCCACAGATTCAATGACGGAGATTACTTCTATCTCCCATCGAACGCTACTCTGACTAGCATCTGGAGATTTTCATCTTCATCTCCTGGGCCCACACATTTCATCGAGGTTGAGAACGGAGCCTTAGTATGATGTATAGGAGTTATCTCGTTATCACAGCGCGTTTAGCAGTTTGTTTATTTTGGTTGTTGGATATAGTTCTGCTTCGTTACTCGCATGGGCGAGTAATGACAGGTGACACCCGAGTGAGTATTAATGTTGTTATTTATCTTCCGTTGTAAGACGTTTTATTTATTGCTATGTGAGGGATTATTACGTGTTTATGGAGAGGGGTGTTTACAACTTTCACCTTCCAAAGCCAAAACCCAGAAGTTGCTAGAGTTAACATATTAGACATCACGTGGAGGAGGTTTAAAGAACTTCCTAACATACTCCACTGGTAAAACCCTCATCCTTGCTTGCCTACTCAGCTTTTGATATTCAAGGGCTTTCACCGGAGGTTTAGTTACAACAAGTACTTCTACTCCTTCTTTCAGTTTTAGTGAGTTTACTAAGTAAGTAGCTAGATAGTGACCAGTATTGTAATCATCCCTCTCCAATGGTGCCATCCATTTGTCATTACTCTAAAACCAGAAATCACATATAAACACAGAAAGGGGTTGCAACCAAAGTCAGAGAAACTGAGTAAATCCACTTCAACTTGTGTAAAATTCATTTTAGTGAATAAAACCTTTGATATAATAAAAGAACACACAACAATTTATACACACAATATTCTTCCAGAACCACCATTATTGATTCCTCAGAATCACCACAACCAACTCATCAATACAAACACAATTTACCTTTTTGCCATCCACCTGTTACAAGAACAATGATATAATTATAATCACAGTGATTCCACCAAAGATATAATTCCACTTGTTCCACCAAATTCATAGTTCCATTAGTTCCACCTTGTGTCATGGATTATATACATAATAGTTTCCACCAAATAGTTCCACCAATTCTCAGGTACCGGTCTTTCAACAAAGAGTTCCAAACTCTCGTCCCTTGGACAAATACCACCTCACCTTATGTCCTTAAGTGTGCACACCCCCTAGGGTAGAGAACTCTTAGAGTAGATCATAAGCTTAGCCCATAATTCATTGGTAGTGGGAAAATAATCAGTAATCGCCGAATTGGCTCACCAGTATCCATGATCACTGTTCCATAATCATCATAAGTTTCCAAGTAAATTAGTCACCTTTACAATGATATTAAGACACCGAATCACACACCAAAACATCAACAACATTCGTCACCACCACAAGAGCAATAAACAAGCTCATTTCCATACTTAACATGCTTATATTTCATGCTTGAAACAATACAAACCTTAGGTCAAACCAAGTTGACTTCGAACCCCACCTTCATATAAGTTCAATAATATTATCTAGGGTCATTTACCCACGAAATAATGGGTTCATACACTCAGTTTCACACACAAAGTCTCAGTAGACACATATAAGCCTTAAATCACCTTTTCACTTATATATTGTCAAATATTGCACTATAGGCCTACCCACGAGCTTGGATAGCTTTTAATAGTGTTATTCACCTTTTAAGCACAAATATATGTTCCCCACTCAAGAAGAATTTTCATAACAATTTCTTTCAAGAAAATTACCAGAAAAACCTTGAAACCATCTTTAGCCATTTTTTCTTGTTTAAGGAGTTATATAAATGCTTTTCCAATGATTACCTCGCCAAAATGTCTTAAAAGATCTTATTTATCACCTATAAAAATTTTATGGAAAAACTCCAAACCGTTTGAACACTAAGGCCTTAAAACACACTTTTGAGCAAAATTTAGCACTTACAACAAACAAGTGTTGAACATAGGATTTACCTGGTTTACTCTAGCATATTCCCTTAACTTTACTTAACTAACACCTTGGAAACTAGGACCACAAGCTCCTCAGTAGAACCCACCACCTTGGTCACTTTCCTTCACTTTCCTTTAGTTTCCTTCAAGTTTTCTCTCTTCCTTTGCTCTCTTTGGCTAATTAAGTGTTGTCACCCTTTTGCTCTCATTACCCACGTGTTAGAGGGTTAAAATAATGCTATATACCCAGCCAAAGTCGGTTGCCTCTTATCTCTTAAAGTTACTTTTCTAACTTAACTTAATTATTACTTTACACCACTTTTCTACTTCTTATTGGTCTAGCTTCTAAGGCAATCATATTAGGACAACTAAGGGGGTTATGTGGCACCAATAAAAATCCAAGAAGGTCCTAGAATAGGCTAGTTAATTCTTGAGAGAAAAAGTAACTTTTAAGGATTTTGTAGGTCCTACCAACTAATGCCTTGTTTGGTTACTCATAATTTGACTCCAAAGTGTAACTTAGGGCTAAAATGAAGTATTTTAATCCCTTGATTTTCGCCACCCCTAGCCATGATCATAGGGTCATTTTTCTTTATGTTAAAGGTACCATAATTTCCTTATACTTGTACATATAATACCTATTAATAATTCAAAAGTTTAATTGCTTATAATTGCCTAAAGCTAATGTAAATTATGTACTCAAGTTTTAGACATGTGTAACTCTTACTAAATAACCATTTCTATAATTTACAAGTTACAAACTATACACCTAAGGAGGAAATCACCTAAAATACCTTAAAGCACATTTTTGGGTTCTCTAAGGTCCTCTAGGGTTTTCTACCAATTCTCATAGATTCTAATGTCTTAAAATAAGTTTCCATCCTTAACAATAGTTTCAAGGGTTTTCCGGAGCCATTCATGGCACTTCCGAGGCTTTTAGTGCTCTCCTGACTCTTAAGGATTCTAACATTCTAAGACTTAGGGTTTTTCTCATTCTTGGGTATTTCACTAAGATAACACGGTTTAACATACTTGGACAAGCGTTGAGCCCTCCATGGGCAACGACATTTTATTTGCAGGTGATTGACACGACAACGGAGCGCGGGTTCGGGGGGTTTTTGTTATTTTGGTTTCGGCGGTAGGGGTCGCTGATGGAATTTTAATGTTTTGAATTGTCATAGGCGTTGGTGGCATTGTACTAAATATGCTAATTCACGAAGGTTCTAATTCATACTTAGACGATCACTAGTTCCGAGGAGGAGAGTACTGGAATTTACTTTTGGTCAATGGCGTGTTAAGTAGTTGGTAAATGGTTATGGGTGGGATTAGTCTCGATCATCATGCGGATGGTTGTTAAGTTGTTGGCAAGGATGGTTGTGACAGCCGCCTAGTTAGTGAGTGCTCCGCTACGATTATAATGTTCTCAATTTATGTTGCGATTACACGGTAATTACGGTGGAGGATTAGGACTAATAGAGGGGGTGAAATACCCCGAAAATTTTTCCTTAATTAATAAGGATTAAATTAAATCATGAGCAATAATTACTATAAATAATATGGTATAAATATATAGTCCAAAATGGACATTAGATTATACATGAAATCTCTAATTAAAGAGAAAATATTATTAAGAACATCACATGTAACATATTACATGTACTAAACACCATGTATAAATACAATATATACTCATGGATATACACTTTAAAACAAAAAATAATACTATAAATGACAAAGTAATACAATAACATAGTCACTCACATATATATATATATATATATAATTAAATTCCATAATATTAGCTAATGGAGGAAAATTTTCAAAATTCCCTCCAATGTACTCTAGCCGGCTGTACCTATACACAAAAATAAAACATCAAACATCATTAAATTAAGAAAAAAAAAAAGTACAACAAGTACAATTATAGTCCCAACTTTCTCTTCTACCCATGCCTACTCCATTTCATTTCCATGCTGCATACGACAGCAATTGCCCATGTCACCCCAGCTCTTCTCTTCTTTTTCTACCGGTACAGACCATTCCCTCTTCCTTCTATAGCAGCTACACTTCCTTCTTTCCTGGACTGGCGACAAGGAACCCAGAGCCCTCTCTCTTCTTCTTTTCACTCAGGAGAATTTTGCAAGCCAAACGAGCGCGAACAAAGAACATACATAATCTGACTTGTTGATCCTCTTTACCTTGGTAATTTTGCGTAGTCAACCCTTAAATGAAGAACACGCCTGCTTAACCTCCCTCATTCCCTTCGTATTGTTGGCAAGCAAGGAGCAGACATGCCTTCCCCTCACGTCAGTGTGTACATACCAGTATGTATGCTCTGCTGCTTTCGTTCTCGGCACATCCCTTCACAAACATGCGCTATCCTCTTTTCATATCTCTTCACATTTTGCAAAATTTTGCAAACAAACAAGAAACAAGCAGCACCCTACTTTTTTCCCTTCTCACGCCAGCAAATCCTCCTTTCCTTGTACACTATCAGACAGCAAACAGCAGAGGTAAAACAGCAGCCAAGAATAACAAAACTGGTAAGGGTATCCTCCCTTCTCCTTCCATTCCCTCACGGTTTCAGCCCCCATCCTTATCATGTTTTTCCTCTGCACCCACTACACCATTACAGCCCCTGCTCCTTCTCTTTTTACAGAGGCTACAACACACAAATCTCTCCCCTGCATGTCTCTCGGTACAGCTAAGGAAAACAACTCAAAACAAGGTAAAACCCACCTTCTCCTCCTCCTTCATTCACGGTCCTTTGAGCTCCATTCCCACCTGATTTGTTTCCACTCTGCAAGGCTTAGAATCCCCATTTAGAGGACTGTAAATCGGCTGAGCAAGCAAGGGAATAGGGGGACTCTTATTCACCCTCAAAGGTGAGAAAAAAATCAACTTTAAAACATCATCTTCACCCTCTTCACATTTATGTCCGAAAAATACATGAACTTTGACACTTCTTCTGCCTTTGTTTACTCGCATATGGAGGTTACTACCAGCCCTTTCTTGAGCTAAAAACCAGCATCAAAAACACACCCAAAAGGGCTAGAAATGCAAGGTAAGAATTCGATAGTAACCATGTCGGTTAAGCTGCTCCCTCTTCATGTTTCATACAAAAAAAATACTGAAACTTCCTTCTCTGCTATAGTGTCCGAGAACATATCTAGGCCTCCACAAACAGCAAGGTAACCATCCTGTTTCCATGTTCAAAAAAAAAAAAAATAAACCATGTCGAAACCTACCTTAAAAACTCTTTAACTTACTACTTAAAGATGGTCACTAACTAGCTCATTGTCATGGTTGAAATAATCAAAAAAAAATGGGTATGAATTCACCCACAGACTGCCGACAAGGTGGGGAGTCTTTGCTGAGAGGAGACATCAAATTTGGAAGCCGAGAAGGACTTATAATGGCAGAAAATTTTTGGGGTGACTTAAGTTAAAAGGTAATAGCACTGGTGCCTTGCTATGTTTTACATCCATTATCTTGTAACATGGCAAAACCGAGGATATATATATACGTGTGTAGTGCTGTGTAAATCTTGGTAGTAGTGCGTTGGAAATAATAATTAGGTGTTAGGGTTGGTGAAATTAGGTGCTAAGGAATTATTAAGAGCGACTTTACATGTTAAAAAGAAAAAGGGAATGATTTTAAGGAATTATAACACAAAAAAAAAACTACACCAAACGAGAGAATATATATGAGTTTTGGGATTTTAAATCCTAAATATATGGAGGAAATTAAGGGGTAAGTATTTGATTAGTGAGATTAGTTATGGGAGACTATTAACTATATTTTACAAGTCATTAAATAGAAGAAAAAAAAATGGTTTAAGAAAGTTAAGTATTGACTTATACAAACCGAGAGAGAGTAAAGTGATTATGTGTGCTATTTTAATCCTAAAAACGTGTAGAAAATAAATGGCTAAATATTTGGTTAGTAGGACTAGTGCTAATGACTTATTTAAGTTTAGTATTATAAGTGATCAATGAAAGAAAAGGGGAGAAAATGATTTAGAGAAGGTAATTATAAATTATGTACAGAACCGTGACCATAATATAGTTTTGAGGGCATTTTAATATCATTTAAAAATTATTATTAGGCTATCTTTAAGGCCATGGAATTAGGCTATGTTATTAGGCATATTTGAGCCTTAAATAGTTATTATTGAATTTATAAGTTGATTTAGGAAGTTGTATGTTCTGGTGCAAAATAATAATACTAGTACATATAACCATCTAGGAATATATATGAAAGATATTGGTAGATTTATAAGCTTATGACATGGGTTAAATATTTTTGAAACCTTATAAAATGTCTAAGTAAATAAATAAATTATATATGGGGTCAAAACATAATTAAAAAAAAAGAAAAGAAAAGAAATATAGAGCATTAAATATGAATAGAAACCGAGATGGATGATCTTAGGAAGTTTATAAATATAAAATGTGAATTTTATGAGATTATAGGTTAAATACAAAAATAGAGTATTAATTGGGGTATTTTCATAAATAAAAACAAGTCTGGTCAAAGAAATAATTTAGGTGCTCAACCTTGACCACAAGTGTGGTT
The DNA here is from genome assembly GCA_023374045.1 of Limonium bicolor. NCBI lineage: Eukaryota > Viridiplantae > Streptophyta > Magnoliopsida > Caryophyllales > Plumbaginaceae > Limonium > Limonium bicolor. The sequence goes on from CM041776.1 coordinate 429,220,676, forward strand.
TGATCAAATTAAAATGATAAGAATAATTATTTTGAGTATTCAAAGAGATATTAAGTCAAAAATAACATTTATAAAAGAAAAGGGGTGTTTATGTGATTACCTAAAGAAGATATAGGTGTAGGAAAATAAATATTAAGACCCTAGGGGTCTGTTTGGGAACTTAAAGAATTTTTGGGATTGGTTAAGGAATTAATTAATTAAGGAGTATAATATATGGTTTAAATGCTAATATGTAACAACTCCCAAACTTATGGGCTACTCGGTGAATAACCGAAGGTTGGGGTGGAAATGGAAATTAGAGCAACCTTTGGGATTGTTTGGAATTAAGGAAAAACATTGGGTTAGTTTTGGTATTTAAAATAATTAAGGTGTATATTATAAAGTCTTAAGTATTAAAATTAAAGGTTGCAAAACAAAGGGGTTATAGTGCAAATAAAAGAAATATATGGGTGGATAAATAAATTGGGTAACATGTCGGGACTGTTCAATAATATATATTTATATGTGCACATGTATATTATAAGGTTTAAATACCTTAGGTTATAAGTTAATAAGGTTAATAATGTAACAAGTAATATATGGGATATTTTTGTAAATAATCAAAACATGTGGGAATGATATAGGGATTTCCGAAAACGGTAGGTGCTGTTCGGAATTCTGTACATAACACTTGTATATGATAATGTTTGAAAACCTTAGATTATGAACTAATAAGGATATAAAATAGTGGTTATAATATATGGGTTGATTTTATAAATAATCAAAGTGAAAGGGGTAAACATTACAGTTGCCGAAAATGTGTGGGGCTGATTTGATTAATATGTGGACCGAATATATAATAAGGTTGGGATAGTATAATTTGACATAATGTTGAAGTATGAGAGGATAAATTTATAAGGAAGTTCTTAAGGAATAAATGTGCATTATAAACATTACATAACATGAGGGGGGTAAGTTAGAAAATTTGTGGAAGTATATCGTAAGGTTGGAAACTTTGCCATAAGAGGAACTCTATAATTCATATGATAGGAATTTGTGATGCGTTTAACAAACCACATAACAGGGGTTATACAATTACATGTAGAACGTTAATATCACAACGACTGCGTTATACACACATACAAGTATATAGCATTTTTATATGCGCGTGAAAAGTGCTTAAGCAATAAAGTATAACAAAAATTATAATATATACGTGCCAGGTGTATATATAAAGTCAGCACATGTTCGCAAGTATAACTACGTAGATTATCCCGTATAACGAAATGGTTAGGCAACATGCATGCGTGCACGTAAACGTTATTTCCGCATGCATGCATCTCGACAATTACATGAACAATTCGAGAATGTAACTTCCATGTAATAAATATTATTATCGTAGAAATTATTACATACCCGTAGGCTATAACGAGTAGTTGGAATCTAAATCCCTAAGATTAACAAATATCGAGTTGAAAATAGAGATCAACTAAGGGCTAGCTACGGATGGAAGTAAGGGTTGGATCTAGGATGATTAAGTGAGTTTGAAATGCATACTAATATTAGAACAACATATGTACCAGAGGTACGAGTTGGTAGACACGAGTCTTGGGAGCGCTAGAGACTACGCGGGGGTTGTCACGCGAGCACTCGACGGTGTACGGTATGTTGGATTCTGTGGTCTGAACCCCTGAGGGAATCCTCGGGTTCGGGTATTGTTTGGTTATGTGATAAGAGTGATATGTGTGCTATGCATGTTGTGTGGATTAATTCCCTGATTTGTTAAGCGATTATTATTGTGCGCGACGTCTTCGGACAATATTACTATGATTTCTCAAGCGATTGGGATACTAATATTCGAGAACTTTACTCCTAATTAACCTAAGTAAAACACCTAGGAACGAGACTCGGGATCCCCAGTCTCTAGAGCTTGATACTCGAACATGACTATAACCTAGACTAATTCTAGGGAAGTACATGAGACTTCAAAGGTAATAAATGGTAAAGACTTCTCCAAGACCTAAGCATTTACCTAGGGTAGTTGATAAGATTAATAGGATTAGATCATGGAGAGTGATGGTTGAGGTACATGGTATAGGAATCCAATTAGTTTCGACTAGTTGGTTGCGCATTGGTGATCACCGGAGTATAACGTCCGTATCGGACCGACTCCCTCTATATTCCGACGGGCCTAGATAGACTGTTGGACCAGGGTGCCGACTTTGGCACACGGCTTCGGCCATTCATGGACGCCTTTATTAGGCAAGTGGAAGCCCCAGGATCGAGTGATCCTTGGCAATGAGCACTTCGTGTGTACGGGAGGACTACTGTCCAGTAAGGTTATTTCCGGGTTGTCCTAACATGACGCCCAATGGTATTGAGAGTAAGACTAAATGGTGGTTAATATAATTTAAAGGAAAAACTACTAACATCTCGATGGAAGTAACTACGTGTTTGTATAAATGTTTACTGTATATTGTGTGATGTTTATAGAACAGGGTATCTGGTATGTCGTGGATTGTATGTAATGGATGGATTGTCACTTTGATGGATTACTGTATGCTTATGCATGTTATTTACTGCTGTATATAAACTGCAAAATGAACCAGCATGTAATCAACACTCATGTTCAGACGGCTAATTGACCTAAGTGACCTAAAGGGTCTAGGACAACATAGTTTAACATACTCGGCCAAGTGCTGAGCCCTCCATGGGCACCGATATTTTATGTTTCAGGTGATTGATGATTGACGCCGGAGTGCGGGATCATGGGTAGATGACCTCGACTTTTATTACGCTTCTAGGATTATTTCATGTTAGTACGTTGTAATCTGGGAATCCTTAAGTGCTCACTTGTTATAGGTACCGGTTTGTATATAGGATAATGTAGTAAATATCTCGTTCATCACTGCGGTAGTTGTTGTTGTCATTTGTTATATTTCGGATATGCTTCGTTACTCGCATGGGCGAGTAATGGCATGTGACCCAAGTGAGGATTAATGTAGTTTAACTTCCGCTGTGAGACGTCTTTAATTATGTTACGAGAGTGATTATTACGGGAGTGATTATTACGGGTTTATAGAGTGGGGTGTTACAAAAGTGGTATCAGAGCGGAGTACCGCTCTGATGACGAGATAGTAGGATTTAGATAGTGAGCATAGGACTTGGGAAATACGGGAAACGTTTGTGAGGTACGAGCCGCCTGGTCTTAAACGAACCAGTGTCTTAGAAACGCTAAATGCGTAACAAAATTAGCCTTAATGACATATCTGTGTTATTGATTCCTACACGGTAAACTATCAAGTAATAATACGACATAGCGCATTGCGGGTGTCGAGAAGAGGCATGTCGGGGGTGATGGAGGTCCTGTAACCCTGAAAAGCGTTGAGACGGTAGTCGCCGCACTAGCTTGATGGAGGAACATCCCAGGAAACAACAGTAGTACCCCACCCGCCGCTGCCCACATCTCGAGTATCACCCATAGAAGCAATGTAATAGATGTCACCAAGAAATACATAGAAGTCTCTCTCAAAATGGGAATAGCTCCAACCGGATACAACCTAGAAGACTCAGTAAAACCTGACCTACATTAAAAATAACCATATGAGCTTACGAGCGAAACTCCTAAAATTACTATAACATAACACTCAAGGAAAGGAATGTCGTACCAAGGATAACTAGAGTACTCCATCTGCTGAACCCGAAGCACCACGAGGTAGCCACGCGGAGCAGACCCCAGCCGATACGAGCTACTAGAAGGGGGAAAGAGTCACCAGGGGCAGAATACCCCGAATTTTGTGGGAACCTTAGGCGCTGGTACTAGTACACAGCGCGATCTAGGAAACCGCACATCCTTAACTTAATACATTGACTGCATGAACATGCGTCAGGAAACTTCTCCTACCATGAGGGAGTTTTCAATAAAACTCAGAAATAGCCTGACTCAGAGAACCTAGAAATAGAATTACCTTAGAAAATTTACCCTACCTTAATGAACCGAAATAACTCCTATACTACCCCTTTTCAGGACTAATCATAAACAATACTCAAAACGACCGAAGCGTAGTGAAACGAACAATTCTAGAAACCGATGACTCAACCAGCATGGCGCGCTTTCTACAACAAGCGCTATAGCAAATACTATACTCACAATTCCGTCTACCTCGCGCACTTGCTACAGCAAGTGCTACGATGATGGCTACAATTATGGTTACAATTATGGCTATAATTATGACTGCAATCACAACTATAACTATAATGGCAAATACAGCTGAATGCTACAGACCGTGAAACCACAAGCACAACGCATGTCTACCGCTAATCACCAACATTCATACAACTTCAGTACGAATCTCGTAACTGAACCACTGCTACCACTACAACTGTAATTATAACTATAACTGTAACTATGATTGCAACTGTAACTACATGGATAACGGCAGTAGGATTGGATTCTACAAGACCGTGTAGGTCATGACTACCGGTAATCACTAAATATTCATGCAATTATAGTTCAAATTCTATAACTACAACTTGTCACCATAGGGTCATGGAACCCTTAGAATACGAAAACTGCAACCATAGGAGGACCGACGAGTCCGACTTCGAACATACCACTAAAGGGCATACTCCAGCCCATAACAAACTACACCCCTTAAACATAATATAATGAATCAATAACACCACCACAAACATACTTGACAATTATTCAATGGTTTGAAATTGACGTGGGAGGTGGAACTTGATCCGGTACAGGTCAAGGGAAACTGAACACAAATTGGGGTGGAAGGATAGTTCAACACTGATACTGATCACATCAGGGTCGGATGATTCCTGAAACTCTCTACAAGTGGCCACAAGTAATCACATTAGGAACAAACGAGAAACTGAAGTATGCCAGCTGCAAGCAGCTAAAACTCATACAACCTAACAAGTAAAGCACCAAATCCGAATGTTTGTAAATAAAACGTTCAGCCCCGAATATATTTATATGAAGAATGGTGATGGAACATAATCACATGACAATTAGGGCAATACTACGCCATAAAGGCATACGCCAATACGTAATAAATATTGGAAGAAGAAGAAAAAGAATATACTAGTCCTAATAGGACCAACATTGGAATATTACATTATAACACAATTAATACTTAATCGATCGCAACCTTAAACGCAAATCGGAGCGGAGAGCACTTGAACATTACCACCTAAGGCACTAACCATACCAAGAAATGCCATAACCAACTAGGGACGAACAGATGACAAATTACAATTATACACTGTTAATTTATTTGATCACACCGATCATTTAATGAGGGTTCCGAATAAGAAAGTAATGGCTATCGCCATTGGCGTCCCGTCAAACATAAGTAACAAAGAGGGAATGCGTGTTTTTAAGACATGTTGTCTAATAACACGACCGTCGGGGAAGAACTATACGAGTAAAACAATGGCCAACAGCCTAAAACGCGAGAGATAAAAGATAACAAATATAAATGTATAAAACACAAGTTTATTGGTGGAAGTACTCAATGTACATGAGAAGAACACAAGTCTAGGAGGGCGAAAATACCGCCTCCGACTACCCAAATATGTACCAATTGAACGACATTTAAAAATAACATGACAAAACTAATGGGAACGGGTCAAAACGAGGCCACAATAGAGACTTTCGAAAAAAGGAAGAAAACACAAACCTTCGCGATAGAGCTCAGAAATCACGTCAGTTGATATAACCCCAAGTTTATAGGGTAAAGTAATAAGAACCAAATATGCACCGAAATTAACGTGCATAACTGCCAACTTATGAACAAGAGCAAGAGAAACAATGGACAAGCGCCGAAATGCGCCATAGTAATCAGTTAGCAGTTAATTAGAATCAACACATAAGTAACTCCAACAAAGGATTTACTAAACAATAAAACAACAATAACTTATCAATACGAGGAGTCATAAATTCCTTTAAAACAACGGTGAACTCATGTCAATAACGAAGCCGATGACAGAGGAGAAAGACCACCTCGTACCACTCAGAAGTAAACTTCACCATTAGGGCGAGATACCATAAACACCTTTTAAGTGAGAGATCATAATCATACCATTGGGCGAGAAAACCCAGGGAAACCGAAGAAATTTCTCGGGTACCCCCGACATGAATTAAAAAGGGAGATTAACAACAAAATACTTAACGAAAATGTGACGGACACTATGAGGGTACAAAATGAGGTATGGGAACACGCACTCCGCACTCCACAGGAGCTCGTGGGCTGACAGACTCAATTATGAGTTAGTCGAGTAAGTAGCAATGTATCAGTAGGATACCCCTACATGTAGATAAGTGGTGTAAGAAACACAAGAAGTAGTCAACTCCATACCAAGGTCAGCGATGCAGATCCAGACCAGTGCAAATAACTATCTAAAGTAAATTAACGGGGAAAGAGTTTCTAGTGAACCAACTTAGATTAGAGGAACCAAAAACTTGAATAAATAACACCACTAAGTAACTCCGCAAGCAAAGGAATGATTAATACCATAAATAACATTAAAATACACTCCCGAAAGAGGGAGAGAGTGGTAGTCAAACCTAATGAAAAACAACTAAAAACCAATTAAAGGGGGGCGAAATAAACATAAGTAAAACACCTCGTAAGGATCAATACTACTTACACTAACACAATGCTTGGCATCTAGAGAACCTACACAATGGTAATTATCACCACCTATAAGAGGGGCATAAAGAGGATTACTCTCCAACAGATAACACAAACAACACCGAATGAGGTAACAATCTTGTATGCCTACTTAAAGGCAACAATACGTTTTCACTCACAAGGGGCTGAACATAAATACACCGTTATACAATAAAATACAAGCAATGCTAGCACACTAGCAGATGCCTTAAGCTCTAGAGCAAATGTTACAATGACCTAACCGTCGAATCGACTACCATTATGAGAAGACCAGATGAGTGCAACTCGTATAGGACTCAGATGATGAGAAACAAATTGTAGGTAGACTATACAAACAGCCTAGACCGTTAGAGGACACGTTCCAAATAAATACGGCGTTCAACGTCATAAACCACACAGGAACTAATAAGGGCACAATTATATCTTGGTTAAATAACATGGAAAAATAGAAAAGATATAAAATATACTAGAGGAAAAATGCCTTAATTTCCAAGGAACATAACCATATGTCGAAGGAGGCAAGGCTCAATATAAACACAACAAGGGATCCCCTAGCAAAAGCGGGGAAAACACAAGTATTGACGTGAGAACAATATGCGGAAAATACAATATAATATCACAAGTACATAACAAATATTACAATTAATGTATTTACTCCGGAACATAACAACCCGGAACCATGAAATGACAAGAATTGCCTTCGTGGATTTATAAGCTAATACATTCAAACTTCAGAGATTAGTGCAAAGAGCACTAATAACAAACGAAAGACAATGTCATACTTCACCTCAACTAGAAATCAATGAGTGAAGATAATAACAATCCAAAATGCATTCCGCACTAGTAATCCAAAACGTCTGGATACAATTTAGACTAAATTGTGTGCACTACAATTAATGATACCACACCGACTAAGATACCTCCGTTTCCAGTTAAGCAAAGACCGTGGATGACACTGTCATATTGTAACGAAGTCAGCAATAACTTTCCTGCTAATAAATCATCTGTAATATGTCCTGAAGAACGAAAAGGACAAACCAAGCCCTATGCACGTGAGTCTGCACCTTATTACGAAGCGAGTGGGCCCAATAAAACGTAATTGGGAGAGTGCACAAGCATTCTACACCTTTGGATGAAAAGTACACGCCTCACCCTTCGCATAGTTTTCTTTTAGAGCCGAATGACGAGAGATCCCGTCTCTCATATATGACAAGACTCACTCCAAAGTTTCAAATATGGAAACGAAGAAGACCAAGAACAAGACCATTAAAAAGGGTCAAAGTCTGTTGGTCGAACCATGAGGCAAAAAGGCCACATGGGAGTTGGAGAACCCCATGGGAGCCAAGTATCCGGCGGTTTTTCCCATATCGACTGCATGATTCTTTGGGGGTCACGGGGCGTAACCCTTTTAAGGGGGGTAGAGCCCTTGGCATATTTAGCCATTTTATGTTATTTTTGGTCGTATGTATGTGCTTTAAGCATTTGCGTGGTGGTTGTTGTGTATGTGCTTTAAGCACTTGAGACGTGTTTTATGATATGCGGTGCCTAGAGCACTTGAATTATTATGCATGGATGTCCTTCGGGACTTGTGATATATATGTGTTGGTTTGGATCGGGAAATATGTGTTGGTTTGGATCGGGAAATATGTGTTGGTTTGGATTGGAAACTGTACTGACGTCCTTCGGGACTTGTGATATATATATATATATAGGTGGTTGGTTTGGATTGGAAGACTAGTGGTTGAATGGAATGGATTACACTTCATGAAAGTGTTGGAACTTTAGAATTGATAGGAATAGATGAATTGGAACCTTGAGATTCATTGGGTAGTAAGGTATACATTCGATTTAGAGGACTTCGGGACGAATTCCTTTTATGGGGGGTAGACTGAAATACCCCGAAAATTTATTTCCTTAATTAATAAGGATTAAATTAAATCATGAGCAATAATTACTATAAATAATATGGTATAAATATATAGTCCAAAATGGACATTAGATTATACATGAAATCTCTAATTAAAGAGAAAATATTATTAAGAACATCACATGTAACATATTAGTACATGTACTAAACACCATGTATAAATACAATATATACTCATGGATATACACTTTAAAACAAAAAATAATACTATAAATGACAAAGTAATACAATAACATAGTCACTCCACATATATCTATATATATATATATATATATAATACAATTAAATTCCATAATATTAGCTAATGGAGGAAAATTTTCAAAATTCCCTCCAATGTACTCTAGCCGGCTGTACCTATACACAAAAATAAAACATCAACAAACATCATTAAATTAAGTAAAAAAAAAAAAGTACAACAAGTACAATTATAGTCCCAACTTCTCTTCTACCCATGCCTACTCCATTTCATTTCCATGCTGCATACGACAGCAATTGCCCCATGTCACCCAGCTCTTCTCTTCTTTTTCTACCGGTACAGACCATTCCCTCTTCCTTCTATAGCAGCTACACTTCCCTTCTTTCCTGGACTGGCGACAAGGAACCCAGAGCCCTCTCTCTTCTTCTTTTCACTCAGGAGAATTTTGCAAGCCAAACGAGCGAACAAAGAACATACATAATCTGACTTGTTGATCCTCTTTACCTTTGGTAATTTTGCGTAGTCAACCCTTAAATGAAGAACACGCCTGCTTAACCTCCCTCATTCCCTTCGTATTGTTGGCAAGCAAGGAGCAGACATGCCTTCCCCTCACGTCAGTGTGTACATACCAGTATGTATGCTCTGCTGCTTTCGTTCTCGGCACATCCCTTCACAAACATGCGCTATCCTCTTTTCATATCTCTTCACAAACAAAAATTTTGCAAACCCAATGGAGAACAAGCAGCACCCTACTTTTTCTTCCCTTCTCACGCCAGCAAATCCTCCTTTCCTTGTACACTATCAGACAGCAAACAGCAGAGGTAAAACAGCAGCCAAGAATAACAAAACTGGTAAGGGTATCCTCCCTTCTCCTTCCATTCCCTCACGGTTCAGCCCCATCCTTATCATGTTTTTCCTCTGCACCCACTACACCATTACAGCCCCTGCTCCTTCTCTTTTACAGAGGCTACAAACACAAATCTCTCCCCTGCATGTCTCTCGGTACAGCTAAGGAAAACAACTCAAAACAAGGTAAAAACCACCTTCTCCTCCTCCTTCATTCACGGTCCTTTGAGCTCCATTCCCACCTGATTTGTTTCCACTCTGCAAGGCTTAGAATCCCCATTTAGAGGACTGTAAATCGGCTGAGCAAGCAAGGGAATAGGGGGACTCTTATTCACCCTCAAAGGTGAGAAAAAAATCAACTTTAAAACATCATCTTCACCCTCTTCACATTTATGTCCGAAAAATACATGAACTTTGACACTTCTTCTGCCTTTGTTTACTCGATATGGAGGTTACTACCAGCCCTTTCTTGAGCTAAAAACCAGCATCAAAAACACACCCAAAAGGGCTAGAAATGCAAGGTAAGAATTCGATAGTAACCATGTCGGTTAAGCTGCTCCCTCTTCATGTTTCATACAAAAAAAAATACTGAAACTTCCTTCTCTGCTATAGTTGTCCGAGAACAATCTAGGCCTCCACAAACAGCAAGGTGGAACCATCCTGTTTCCATGTTCAAAAAAAAAAAAAATAAACCATGTCGAAACCTACCTTAAAAACTCTTTAACTTACTACTTAAAGATGGTCACTAACTAGCTCATTGTCATGGTTGAAATAATCAAACAAAAATGGGTATGAATTCACCCACAGACTGCCGACAAGGGGGGAGTCTTTGCTGAGAGGAGACATCAAATTTGGAAGCCGAGAAGGACTTATAATGGCAGAAAATTTTTGGGGTGACTTAAGTTAAAAGGTAATAGCACTGGTGCCTTGCTATGTTTTACATCCATTATCTTGTAACATGGCAAAACCGAGGATATATATACGTGTGTAGTGCTGTGTAAATCTTGGTAGTGCGTTGGAAATTAATAATTAGGTGTTAGGTTGGTGAAATTAGGTGCTAAGGAATTATTAAGAGCGACTTTACATGTTAAAAAGAAAAAGGGAATGATTTTAAGGAATTATAACACAAAAAAAAAACTACACCAAACGAGAGAATATATATGAGTTTTGGGATTTTAAATCCTAAATATATGGAGGAAATTAAGGGGTAAGTATTTGATTAGTGAGATTAGTTATGGGGAGACTATTAACTATATTTTACAAGTCATTAAATAGAAGAAAAAAAAATGGTTTAAGAAAGTTAAGTATTGACTTATACAAACCGAGAGAGAGTAAAGTGATTATGTGCTATTTTAATCCTGAAAACGTGTAGAAAATAAATGGCTAAATATTTGGTTAGTAGGACTAGTGCTAATGACATATTTAAGTTTAGTATTATAAGTGATCAATGAAAGAAAAGGGGAGAGAAAATGATTTAGAGAAGGTAATTATAAATTATGTACAGAACCGTGACCATAATATAGTTTTGAGGGCATTTTAATATCATTTAAAAATTATTATTAGGCTATCTTTAAGGCCATGGAATTAGGCTATGTTATTAGGCATATTTGAGCCTTAAATAGTTATTATGAATTTATAAGTTGATTTAGGAAGTTGTATGTTCTGGTGCAAATAATAATACTAGTACATATAACATCTAGGAATATATATGAAAGATATTGGTAGATTTAAAGCTTATGACATGGGTTAAATATTTTGAAACCTTATAAAATGTCTAAGTAAATAAATAAATTATATATGGGGTCAAAACATAATTAAAAAAAAAGAAAAGAAAAGAAATATAGAGCATTAAATATGAATAGAAACCGAGATGGATGATCTTAGGAAGTTTATAAATATAAAATGTGAATTTATGAGATTATAGGTTAAATACAAAAATAGAGTATAATTGGGGTATTTTCATAAATAAAAACAAGTCTGGTCAAAGAAAAATTTAGGTGCTCAACCTTGACCACAAGTGTGGTTTGATCAAATTAAAATGATAAGAATAATTATTTTGAGTATTCAAAGAGATATTAAGTCAAAAATAACATTTATAAAAAGAAAAGGGGTGTTTATGTGATTACCTAAAGATATAGGTGTAGGAAAATAAATATTAAGACCCTAGGGGTCTGTTTGGGAACTTAAAGAATTTTTGGGATGGTTTAAGGAATTAATTAATTAAGGAGTATAATATATGGTTTAAATGCTAATATGTAACAACTCCCAAAAACTTATGGGCTACTCGGTGAATAACCGAAGGTTTGGGTGGAAATGGAAATTAGAGCAACCTTTGGGATTGTTTGGAATTAAGGAAAAACATTGGGTTAGTTTTGGTATTTAAAATATTAAGGTGTATATTATAAAGTCTTAAGTATTAAAATTAAAGGTTGCAAACAAAGGGGTTATAGTGCAAATAAAAGAAATATAGGGGTGGATAAATAAATTTGGGTAACATGTCGGGACTGTTCAATAATATATATTTATATGTGCACATGTATATTATAAGGTTTAAATACCTTAGGTTATAAGTTAATAAGGTTAATAATGTAACAAGTATAATATATGGGATATTTTTGTAAATAATCAAAACATGTGGGAATGATATAGGGATTCCGAAAACGGTAGGTGCTGTTCGGAATTCTGTACATAACATTGTATGATAATGTTTGAAAACCTTAGATTATGAAAATATAGGATATAAATATAGTGGTTATAATATATGGGTTGATTTTATAAATAATCAAAGTGAAAGGGTAAACATTACAGTTGCCGAAAATGTGTGGGCTGATTTGATTATATGTGGATCGAATATATAATAAGGTTGGGATAGTATAATTGACATAATGTTGAAGTATGAGAGGATAAATTTTATAGGAGTTCTTAAGGAATAAATGTGCATTATAAACATTACATAACATGAGGGGGTAAGTTAGAAAATTTGTGGAAGTATATCGTAAGGTTGGAAACTTTGCCATAAGAGGAACTCTATAATTCATATGATAGGAATTTGTGATGCGTTTAACAAACCACATAACAGGGGTTATACAATTACATGTAGAACGTTAATATCACAACGACTGCGTTATACACACATACAAGTATATAGCATTTTTATATGCGCGTGAAAAGTGCTTAAGCAATAAAGTATAACAAAAATTATAATATATACGTGCCCAGGTGTATATATAAATGTCAGCACATGTTCGCAAGTATAACTACGTAGATTATCCCGTATAACGAAATGGTTAGGCAACATGCATGCGTGCACGTAAACGTTATTTCCGCATGCATCTCGACAATTACATGAACAATTCGAGAATGTAACTTCCATGTAATAAATATTATTATCGTAGAAATTATTACATACCCGTAGGCTATAACGAGTAGTTGGAATCTAAATCCCTAAGATTAACAAATATCGAGTTGAAATAGAGATCAACTAAGGGCTAGCTACGGATGGAAGTAAGGGTTGGATCTAGGATGATTAAGTGAGTTTGAAATGCATATACTAATATTAGAACAACATATGTACCAGAGGTACGAGTTGGTAGACACGAGTCTTGGGAGCGCTAGAGACTACGCGGGGGTTGTCACGCGAGCACTCGACGGTGTACGGTATGTTGGATTCTGTGGTCTGAACCCCTGAGGGAATCCTCGGGTTCGGGTATTGTTTGGTTATGTGATAAGAGTGATATGTGTGCTATGCATGTTGTGTGGATTAATTCCCTGATTTGTTAAGCGATTATTATTGTGCGCGACGTCTTCGGACAATATTACTATGATTTCTCAAGCGATTGGGATACTAATATTCGAGAACTTTACTCCTAATTAACCTAAGTAAAACACCTAGGAACGAGACTCGGGATCCCCAGTCTCTAGAGCTTGATACTCGAACATGACTATAACCTAGACTAATTCTAGGGAAGTACATGAGACTTCAAAGGTAATAAATGGTAAAGACTTCTCCAAGACCTAAGCATTTACCTAGGGTAGTTGATTAAGGATTAATCATACATTGGAGAGTGATGGTTGAGGTACATGGTATAGGAATCCAATTAGTTTCGACTAGTTGGTTGCGCATTGGTGATCACCGGAGTATAACGTCCGTATCGGACCGACTCCCTCTATATTCCGACGGGCCTAGATAGACTGTTGGACCAGGGTGCCGACTTTGGCACACGGCTTCGGCCATTCATGGACGCCTTTATTAGGCAAGTGGAAGCCCCAGGATCGAGTGATCCTTGGCAATGAGCACTTCGTGTGTACGGGAGGACTACTGTCCAGTAAGGTTATTTCCGGGTTGTCCTAACATGACGCCCAATGGTATTGAGAGTAAGACTAAATGGTGGTTAATATAATTTAAAGGAAAAACTACTAACATCGATGGAAGTAACTACGTGTTTGTATAAATGTTTACTGTATATTGTGTGACTGTTTATAGAACAGGGTATCTGGTATGTCGTGGATTGTATGTAATGGATGGTGTCACTTTGATGGATTACTGTATGCTTATGCATGTTATTTACTGCTGTATAAAACTGCAAAATGAACCAGCATGTAATCAACCTCATGTTCAGACGGCTAATTGACCTAAGTGACCTAAAGGGTCTAGGACAACATAGTTTAACATACTCGGCCAAGTGCTGAGCCCTCCATGGGCACCGATATTTTATGTTTCAGGTGATTGATGATTGACGCCGGAGTGCGGGATCATGGGTAGATGACCTCGACTTTTATTACGCTTCTAGGATTATTTCATGTTAGTACGTTGTAATCTGGGAATCCTTAAGTGCTCACTTGTTATAGGTACCGGTTTGTATATAGGATAATGTAGTAAATATCTCGTTCATCACTGCGGTTAGTTGTTGTTGTCATTTGTTATATTTCGGATATGCTTCGTTACTCGCATGGGCGAGTAATGGCATGTGACACCCAAGTGAGGATTAATGTAGTTTAACTTCCGCCGTGAGACGTCTTTAATTATGTTACGAGAGTGATTATTACGGGAGTGATTATTACGGGTTTATAGAGTGGGGTGTTACAATTTAGATGTTTATTAACCATCTTAGATCATTAATAGATCATTTAATTATGTTTTTAAGGTTAGGGGTATTTCAATTTGTGACTGCTATACATGCTGTGATATGTGTGTGGTATGTGTAGTGTGAAATGAGAATGACTTGTGAAGTCTGTAAGGTTATACGTGTATTATAACCTTGGCATAGAATGCCATGAGACTAACCATCTTAGATTCACCAACTTTGAGGACAAAGTTCTTAAGGGGGTAGATTTTAATACCCCGGATCTAAAAATGGTGATTAAATTGCCCTAATGTGATTATTAAAGGCCTAATGGTGCCTAGAGAATATTGGTGAAGAGAATAAAACCAAAAGAAAGGAGAAAATGCGTAAAACGCGAAAAACACTAAAACACGCTTTAAATGAGTAAAGGGGAAATATGATCTTGTTAGGGTCCGAGATGGATTCCTAAGGCTTAATTACGCCTAATTAGTAAATGCGAATAATTCCCGAAGAAAACGGATCCAAATAATAGATTAAAACGCTAACGGAGTTCTAAAGCATGTTTTTCGAGAAAACCCGAAAATGTGACTTTACGTGGTCAAACAGACCCGTAAAAATTATAGTTGATTAAATAACTTTAAACAAATATTAATGGAAGCTTAATAACCATTAAAAATAAAGAAACGAGAAAATTCTGGAAAACGGACCCGGTAAGTGAATAGTGTCGAAACCGGGAGACAAAACGCGTTTAATTCGAAAAGACGAAAAACGACCCGGGCTACTAACAGTATATGGCGGTTTTAATTAGTATACACACACAAATTTAATTAGCTTGTTAGCTTATTAAGTCACAAGATGACAAGGGAAATAAAGTAAAAAGGAGGAAATAGTAAAAAGGGACTTTACTTACTCTCTCACCTCCTTTTCTTTCTTCTTGCACGATTTCCCCAGCCCTCTGCTTATCTTCTTCTTCCTCCTCTGTAAGCCATCGCCGATTTCAAAGAGAGCACACAACCTCCACCTTGTCCCTCCATTATCTTGCTCATTTCTCCACCAAATCACACAAAAATAGTACCGTTAGATTCCTTTCGGCAAGGGCTTCGTTTTCCACCCAACAAAAGCTTGAAACCTTCATCTTCATCTCCATGGAAGTTGGTCATTTTGGAGATTAAAGAAGTGTTTTGGGTCTCCTTCATCATGTTGATACTCTAAGGTAAAAATAAAAGCAAGAGTTTCATCCTTTCTAGCTTTTCCTTGCAAAATCAAAATTGTGCCCACGTTGAATTCTTCCCCCATTTCAGTCGGTCCTTCCTTGCCTTGGTAGGGTGTTGGAATTCCATCCATTTGATTGCCAAGTGCAAACGATAAATTTGACCTATTAAATACCAAGAAATAATCTTAGAGAATAATAAATCAGAAAACCGTCAGGTTGCAAAAATCCTGGTTATTGTAGTAGAGTTTATGGGAACCAGGTATCGAACCGCGGGATATGTGACAATTATCTAGACTTAGCAAAGGTTTAAATTGAGGGGGAATTTTGTGTTTGTTAAAACTGTGAATTATAAAAAGGAAACAGGAATTTAAATAACAACTAATAATTAAAATAACAGAATATCAAAAGTGGTGTGAATATGGAAGAACGGACTCTGGGTTCAGGTTTTACTCGTTGATTAATTATGTTGCTATTCTACCGGTTTAATTAAGAATAATTTGGCAAAATTCCTTTTATAGTCTTTAGATTTAAATCCTAAATTCTAATGACCTCGTTACCAGAACATGCAAGGTTTGATTTAAACTCAGGCAAAACACATGTAAACGGCTAGTTAAAAGGAAATAATTTTGCATGAAATACTAAATTTATTCAATCAGAATAATTCTTCCACAGACATAACAATTAATATGACCTATATTTATCACGGATCTGATCAAATAGATTCGTAAAGCAATTTAATAAACTCATGTAATTTATTAAAAAGCGAGATAATAATATTAATCGTATCAAATTATAATTAACTTAAACCGGTAAAATAAGTGCACAATTAAAACAAACTCATAATACCATCTCCCAGAGTATAGATAATCTAACGGACATGTTAAATAAATGAGCAGGAGATAAGAGTAAAAGAAATCATCTGTTTGCTGACTCCTGCTCCGTTATTCTGACAGACCGGAATAGAATTGAGGCGGATGATAATATATGGAGAATGGTGGGGCGGAGTTTTGTGGTGGTGGTCGAATGATTTTGTGATTGTAATGGGATGCGTACGTAAGTGAATTTGGAGAATGAATTTGTGAGTGTGTGAGTGTAATACGTGTGGTGAGTTATGGGAGAAAGAAAATAAAATGGTGGTGGTGTCGAGTGAATTATGGAGAAGATGGATGAAGTGGTGAGTGAGTGAGTGAAGGTGGGCGAGAGGGTTCGGGAGATGGACGATTAATGGACAAGTTTAGCAGAGTGATTTGCAGCTCTATTATAGATACGTGGAACGGGATGCAGACAAGGAGATGAGCGCGCAGTAGAGTCAAAGGCGGTGGAGTTGGTACAGATCGGTGAAGATTGCTGTCAGAGATTTCATCGGGGGTAGAGTAATGATGCAGAGTCACGCGTGCAGAAATTAAGGTGGGCGATCGTCTGTAATAAATGAGGTAGCAGTTCGAATGCGGCGCCGGCGAAGAAGGAAGAAGAAGACGCGAAGAAATTCTGCTTCGCGAGCTTCGTCCGCCTGTATACCGCCTAATAAATGGCGGTTGCTTGTGTCGTGTCCGCTCGAAAAGGAGGCGGTAGTGCCTATTGTTCCGCCTGCTTAACATGCGGTAGTCTCTATTGCTTCCGCCTCGTGGTGGCATGTGTCTCGTCCGCGCCTAAACAGGCGGTAGCTTCTCCCTGTTCCGCCTGTTTATAGGCGTAGTGTGTTATTTTTCCGCCTCCAAGGGAGGCGGTAGCGTACAGAATTGCAATTTGTTGATGGTCCGGGCCTTGGTCCATGGGTGAAGTCCCGGACCACCTTGAATTTCACCCGAGAGAACATTTCCTTTGATGGTCCGGGCCTTGGGCAAGTGTTAAGTTCCCGGACCATGTGCTGTTTTCACCCGAAGAGTATATTTGAGTGTTGATCCGGGCTTCAAAGGTTAACAAGCTCGGACATAACATATTTCGGCTCTAAAATCTTCGTTCTGACTCCGATTTGATCCCGTTTGTTGCGTTGGAAAGCTCGTGAGGAGAACTATGCATTTCTATCTTCATCATTTCCTGATTTATCATATAAATTGGAATTAGTCCTACCCAAAGTAAGAGTTACAAAAGCATAGGATAAGTGTGAGAAGGTGTTCGTAAAAAGTTACGTAAAAATAATGACCAAGCACCTATAAAACTATATAAATTTCACACTTATCAAATCACCCCACACTTAGCTCTTTGCTTGTCCTCAAGCAAAACCTTCAAACACGAGTTCAAGTCAAGCGAATGAAACTCAACTCAAAAGGAAGGACACAGAAGAAAGATTACTAGTTTTACCAATACAGGGGCATTTTTTCCTTCATAAAACAAGAAGTCATTCAAAGCTAATAATAGAGAAACAAAACCATAAGACCTCGCCTTTAGCCATGAGCCAATCCACCTTTACATTCTCAAACCGTTAGAAACGACAAGGGCATGAAGTAAGATCTTATTCCATCAATACCTTTCAATACCACATACTCTTGATCCATAGAGAAGATTATTTTTTTCATTTAGCACAATGATTGCACATTTTTTTTCAATTTAAGCGCTTTTAAGTTCTTTCACCACAGACTTTTCTCTCCACCCATGTAACGGCTTTGGGTCAACTATCCCAGACCACAAGGACCTTAGGTAGCTAGTGATGAGGCACCCCAAAGGACTTAATAACCAAGTGGACGAGGCCTGACTTTGGATCAGAATTAAAATAAGCATGCTTAGGATCAGCGGAGTACCTTGCCTTGTTCTTTTTCCAACCATTTCATCATCCAGACATTCCAAGGCTCAAGGCTAAAAACAGGGTTCAGATGTGAGTATTCTCAATCATTTTAGTATCAATAGAACATAGACTTCATTTTTAATCAATTAAACCAGAAAAATTTAAAAATTTTGCACCCCATGCTCAGCTAACCATTATACTTCCTCTATGGCTTCCTTCCAAGTTGAGCAACACAGCAGGAGTCAAACCAATGCAGAGAAAAGAGCTCAAAGATAAACACAAAGATAAGCTACGAAGGAGGTTACCCCACCCCACTTAGAGAAGCAATGTCCTCATTGCTGGAAGAATTAACATTGTGCAAGCATCCACGGGAAACAAAAGGAAGACATATAGTAGTTCAGAGGGGAGTATGTGTAACAGTAAAGAGTGAAAAAGATTTAGAATACTCCCCAGAGTCCGTTCACGGTGTGTTGCTCGGTCCACCCCACACTTGAGTTCAGCTGTAGAATCGCATAAAATGCACCTGGATAGAATTTTCTAAACAGCCAGAAGAACTCAAGTTATTACTGCCTCATGTGCGGCCACTCCTTAATGAAGAAAAATAAGAAAATAGACTAATAACATTTTTTTTTTTTTAATATTAGATAAATTATTGAAGCACACAGAAAACTGTAAAGTAAATGTAAGTGTAAGAAAAAGGATAGAGAATTCTTCCTGTAAATTGAAAATAAGTGGTGGGTTGCCTCCCACCAAGCTGCTCTGTTTTATAGTCTCAAGCTAGACTCATAAGTCCGATTAATTAGAAGAGGAAGAGGAGTGGGAAGGGGTCCCACAACTTCCTAGAATTAAGTTGCGCAGCTTTCGGAACTTATGCTTCAATCGCCATGGTAGAGACGTCTTTTTAGGTGGCGCCGACTCCGAAACAGAGGAAGAAAGATCCTGCTGTACCTGGACAAAAGAAACTCCAAGCAAGTTAGTAGAAACATCAGCAGGACAAGTATACCTTTTCAGGGCCCCATTAACTTTGAAGGTTTCACCCTTCTTGTTTTCCAGTTCGTAGGCTCCAAATGAAGTAACCCCTACCACCTTAAATGGTCCTGCCCAATGAGATTTAAGCTTTCCTGGAAAGATCTTCAATCTAGAATTGTAGAGGAGCACCCAATCTCCAACTTTGAAGTCACGTTTCTTGATCATTTGATCGTGGAGTTCTTGGTGCGCTCCTTGTAGATTCGAGCACTGTTGTAAGCTTTATCTCTTAGTTCTTCAAGCTCTGAAAGCTGAAATTTGCGTTTCTCACCAGCAGCAAGTATGTCAAAGTTCAGGGCCTTAAGTGCCCAGTACGCCTTATGCTCCAACTCAACAGGTAGATGGCAAGATTTCCCATATACCAGCCTAAAAGGAGACATCCCGATGGGTGTCTTGAATGCTGTCCTGTAGGCCCAGAGAGCATCATCTAACCGTAGAGACCAGTCCTTCTTGAAGAGTTTACTGTCTTCTGGAGAATCCACTTCAACTCTCGATTGGATACTTCAGCTTGTCCATTTGTTTGTGGGTGATATGGTAGTGCAACCTTATGACGTACTCCGTACTTAGCCAGCAAGGCATCGAATGAACGGTTGCAAAAATGTGATCCCCCATCACTGATAATTGCTCGTGGAACTCCGAAGCGAGTGAAGATGTGCTTTTTGATAAACTTGATCACGGTCTTTGAATCAGCATTCTGGCATGGTATGGCTTCAACCCACTTGGACACATAGTCCACTGCCACCAGAATGTATTGATAACCTTGTGAAGAGGGAAATGGCCCCATAAAATCGATACCCCAACAGTCAAAAAGTTCGACTTCCAAAATGCTTTGCTGAGGCATCTCATGTCGCCTTGAAGTATTGCCCATGCGCTGACAGCTATCACAACTAGCCACAAAGGTTTGGCAGTCTTTATGGAGTGTGGGCCAATAGAATCCGGACTCCAAAACCTTGGCTGCCGTCCGATGGGATCCATGATGGCCTCCAGCTTCTCTGGAGTGACAAAACTCCAGAACACTAGGTACCTCATCATCAGGGAGACACCTGCGAATTAAGCTATCTGCACACACTCGAAACAAGTGAGGGTCTTCCCAGATATAATGGCGTGAGTCAGAAAGGAATTTCTTTTTCTGAGCATATGATAAATCATGAGGAACAACTCCAGAAACAAGAAAATTAGCCATATCAGCATACCATGGCTCTTGCACCTTTTTCAAACTGAAGACGGCTTCATCGGGAAAAAATTCATTAATAGGAATACCGTCGTCAGGAGTTACCATCCTAGAGAGATGGTCAGCAACAACATTCAGTTTACCACTCTTGTCCCTCACTTCTATATCGAATTCCTGTAAAAGAAGAATCCAACGTAGCAAGCGAGGCTTGGCCTCTTTCTTGGCAAACAAATATTTAAGAGCAGAGTGGTCAGTGTGGATAATCACTTTACTTCCCCATAAATATGATCGAAATCTATCTAAGGAGAAGACCACTGCTAGGAGCTCTTTCTCAGTTGTTGTGTAGTTTCTCTGGGCATCATCTAGAGTTTTGCTGGCATAAGCAATAACTCTTAACACCTTATCTTTCTTTTGGCACAGGGCTGCACCTACTGCAAAGTCACTAGCATCACACATTATTTCAAATGGCGATGACCAGTCAGGAGAAACAACGATAGGGGCAGCTACCAATTTTTGCTTAATTAAATTAAAAGCAGAAATACAATCTTCAGAAAATATAAATGAAACATCTTTCATTAGCAATCAGTCAAAGGTTTAGCAATTTTAGAGAAGTCTTGAATAAACCTTCGATAGAAACCAGCATGCCCAAGAAACGATCTTACTTCCTTTACACAAGTGGGAGCTGGTAGCTTCTCTATCACTTCGACTTTTGCTTTGTCAACCTCAATCCCTTTAGCAGACACCTTGTGGCCGAGCACTATCCCATCCTTTACCATAAAATGGCATTTCTCCCAGTTGAGAACTAGGTTGGTCTCTTCGCACCGTCCAAGGATAAGATCAAGCTGTGCTAGACAAACATCAAAATCAGAGCCATAGACAGAAAAATCGTCCATAAATACCTCTATACTCTGCTCAATGAAGTCTGCAAAGATGGCCTGCATGCATCGCTGGAAAGTGGCAGGGGCATTGCATAAACCAAAGGGCATTCTTTTGTATGCAAAGGTACCAAATGGACAAGTAAAGGTAGTCTTGTCCTGGTCCTCAGGTGCAATAGGAATTTGAAAGTACCCTGAAAAACCATCTAAAAAACAGTAATATTCCTGCCCAGCCAATCTCTCTAGCATTTGATCAATAAAGGGGAGTGGGAAATGATCTTTCCTGGTGGCTGAATTCAAACGCCTATAATCTATACACATACGCCATCCAGTGATCTTTCGTTGGGGAATGGACTCACCTTTGTCGTTATAACAGCTTCAAAACCTCCTTTCTTAGGAACTACCTGTACAGGACTTACCCATGTGCTGTCTGATATAGGGTAAATGATCCCAGCGTCCAGAAGCTTCAACACCTCTGTCTTGACAACTTCCTTCATGTTAGGGTTGAGCCGACGCTGGGGTTGTCTGACAGGTTTGTAGTCTTCCTCCATATAGATACGATGTGTACAGAAGGCCGGGTTGATGCCTTTGATATCAGCTAGAGTCCATCCGATGGCTCTCTTATGTCTTCTCAGACTTCAAGTAACCTGCTTTCTTGCCCAGAAGTCAAAGAAGATGAAACAATGACAGGCAAGTAATTATCATTAGCTAAAAAGCAGTACTTGAGATTAGAGGGGAGCTCCTTAAGCTCAAGTACTGGAGGTTGCTCTATAGAAGGAACAGGTCTTTGGATTTCTTTATCAAGTCTCTCCAAAGGAGGGCGATAGGCTTGAAAACCTGGTTTTCCTCTCTCTACATGTGCTAGAGCTGTATTAACATCCATATTAAGAGTTTTATCCTCAACAGAAGATATAAGAACATGTTCTAAAGGTTCAAAATCTGAAAAAGTAGAAGAAAGTATAGAATAAATCTCATCATCAGTAGAAAGTTCACATACCTCGCCATCCTCATCTTGCATACTTACCGACATAACTGAATGAGCTGAAGTAGAACTTAACTTCATCATCTTTTTCATATCAAACTCTATCTTCTCATCTCCGTACCTCAAGGTGATTCTGCCATCATGCACGTCAATGACCGCCTTGGCAGTACTTAGAAAAGGACGACCCAAAATGAGTGGGACCTCCACATCATCATCTATGTTTAAAACAACAAAATCCGCAGGAAAGATGAAGCGGTCAACTCCCACTACAAGATCTCGCACAATTCCCATCGGTTTTATCTCGGATCTGTCGGCTAGCTGGAGTTTAAAAGGGACTGGGTGAAGCTCTCCTCCTTTTACCTTCAAGAAGGTTGCATATGGCATGATGTTGATGCTTGCACCCAGGTCACACAGGCCACTTCCACAATCTATATCTCCGATAAAGCAGGGAACAATAGGAGTGCCTGGATCCTTCTGTTTGGGGGAAGTGCTCGAGTAACGCGTAGAGCACTCTTCTGTAAGGTGGACAGTCTCCTTGTCCTGCTTCTTCTTCTTTGTACGAGATCCTTCAAAAATTTTGCATATTAGGCATCTCCTGAAGAGCATCAATTAAAGGAATATCAATAGTCAGTTTCTTAAATATGCTTAAGAATTTATTGAACTGCTCATCTAAACACTTCTTTTTCATCCTATTTGGAAATGGAAGCTCTATTCGCTTAGGAGTAGAAGAAGGTACATCAATTTGAATAGAAGATGGAGAAGGGAAGAATTGATTGGAGCCTGTATCTCCTCAGAAACTACCACTGGTGGGACCGAAGGCTCTGGTGATTCATTAGAATGGGTGATCTTTTCACCAGTTTGTTGTGCAGTCACTGTTGATTATCTCCCAGCTGCTTGCCACTTCTTAATGTCACGGCTGCACTGAGCTCATCTCATGGTTGGATCTCTGAAGATGCACCCAATTGCAATCCTCAAGGCCTTGGCCGTCTCTCTTGGATTCTGTGAGATTGTGATGGAAATGAGCCTGGCTGCCTTTGATGCTGGTTGTTAAGTAGCTGGTTCATCTGCTGCTCCAGATTTCTCTGGCTATTCATCAAGGATTGGTTGAGAGTTTGTTGTTCCTTCTGGTTGGTAGCCATGGAAGTAATTATATCTTGGAGCTTTTCCATCTTTTCATCAGATGCAGATTTGGCAGGTGGCTGGTAGAGTTCTGGCCTGTCCCATCTGCATCTGAGGACGAGCTTGATTGTATGGTTGCCTAGAGAACCTGGGGGTCCCTGCGCATTACTTTGTAAAAGATTCGAATTTAAGCATTGTTGGGATTACCATACCTGAGATTCGGATGTTGATTTCGGTTCCAGGGCTGTTGGTAATTCCCTTGTCCTACAAAGTTGGCTTCTTCAGCGACCCGTATCTCCTCCAGATAAGGGCATACTTCAAACGAGGTCACCGCCACAATGAGAGCACAGAGGCTCAGATGAGGATGAAGAAGCTATCCTCTTTACCTGCTGAGAAGGCTGACCATTAATTAGAAAATCATCAAATCTTTTTACTAGTGAGCTTACCAGTGTGGATTGTTGAGCTTGTGACTCTGCCATCTGCTCCATCCAAGGATCTATATTCTTGCACCTTTGGCACCCATAGTCATAGTCTGCCACCTTCGGTGCCCCACTGACGAACTCTTCTATGTACGTCTCCATGGCCGCCATGAAATCATTGCCGGATCGGTTGAGGATGTTTCCTCCCAAAGCTGATCTAACTTCGGCTTGATGTATATGCTGCAAACCATTAAAGAATGTCATAGCTATACAAGTGAGATCTTGTCCGTGATGAGGACACTGTCGGAGCATCTTTAAAACGATCCCATGCTTCACAGATAGTCTCAGTACCTCCCTGTTTAAAAGCAAGTAAAGCAGCAACCAAATTCCTAGTTCTAGAAATAGGATAATATTTTTTCATAGAACCTGGTTGTCATCTCCTCCCAACTAGTGATAATACCAGAGGGAAGACAGTAGAACCATTTCATTGCTTCACCGGTGAGGCTGCTAGGAAATAAACTCATTCTAGCATACTCCAGGAGACTATCTGAGCACCCAATTTGATCAATATTTATTAGAAATCGGTTGACATGATCTAGGGCGTCGTTGGGGTTGGAACCGTCAAATGTGCCTGAGGGCATCTCTCGTATGACCTTGTTCTGATGTGATGGCTTCAGATCCTTCCATTCCTTCATTAATTCAGGTGGTAGCGTAGGAAGAGCTACTGGGCTTCTCTTGGAATGGCTGCTGGTCTGCTAAATTGCTTCATTGCTTGGCTTCCGTTTGTAGGAGTTGCCATTTGTATTTCTCTTTGGAACCTCTGTTGGCGTCTGGCTAGCTGAGCGGTACGTTCGATTTCCGGGTCAAGGATTCTGTCCCAATCGAGATGAGTGTCTGACCAAGAACGAGTGTACACCATCAACAGTCTGCAAAAAAAGAAAAATAGATTCCACAAAAATTTAAAAGTAGAGTAAAATAAAATAAAAATAGATAGATACAATAATAATAGTAATAATAATAATAAATTTTTTTTTTTAATAATAATAACCCAAGCTAAGGACTAGACAGGAGTCTAGTCCCCGGCAACGGCGCCAATTTGCAAACGATAAATTTGACCTATTAAATACCAAGAAATAATCTTAGAGAATAATAAATCAGAAAACCGTCAGGTTGCAAAATCCTGGTTATTGTAGTAGAGTTTATGGGAACCAGGTATCGAACCGTGGGACTATGTGACAATTATCTAGACTTAGCAAAGGTTATAAATTGAGGGGGAATTTTGTTTTGTTCTAAACTGTGAATTATAAAAGACAACAAGAATTTAAATAAAAGCTAATAATTAAAATAACAGAATATAAAAGTGGTTGTGAATATGGAAGAACGGACTCTGGGTTCAGGTTTTACTCGTTTGATTAATTATGCTATTCTACCGGTTTAATTAAGAATAATTTGGCAAAATTCCTTTTATAGTCTTTAGATTTAAATCCTAAATTCTAATGACCTCGTTTACCAGAACATGCAAGGTTTGATTCTAAACTCAGGCAAAACACATGTAAACGGCTAGTTAAAAGGAATATAATTTTGCATCTGAAATACTAGATTTATTCAATCAGAATAAATTTTTCCACAGACATAACAATTAATATGACCTATCTATTTATCACGGATCTGATCAAAATAGATTTCGTAAAGCAATTTAATAAACTCATGTACTTTATTAAAAAGCGAGATAATACATTAATCGTATCAAATTATAATTAATTTAAACCGGTAAAATAAAGTGCACAATTAAAACAAACTAATAATAACCATCTCCCAGAGTATAATTAATCTACCGGACATGTTAAATAAATGAGCAGAGATAAGAGTAAAAGAATCATCGTTTGCTGACTCCTGCTCCGTTATTCTGACAGACCGGAATAGAAATTGAGGCGGATGATAATATATGGAGAATGGTGGGGCGTGAGCGTGAGTTTGTGGGGTGGTGGTCGAATGATTTTGTGAATTGTGAATGGATGTGTACGTAAGTGAATTTGGAGAATGAATTTGTGAGTGTGTGAGTGTAATACTGTGGTGATGTTTTATGGGAGAGAAAGAAATAAAATGGTGGTGGTGTCGAGTGTTTATGGAGAAGATGGATGAAGTGGTGAGTGAGTGATGTGAAGGTGGGCGAGAGTGTGTTCGGGAGATGGACGATTAATGGACAGTTTAGCAGAGTGATTTGCAGCTCTATTTATAGATACTGGAACGGGATGCAGACAAGGAAGAGAAGTGACAGGGATAGTGAGCTAGCTAGTAGAGGCGGTGGAGTCGATATGCAGATCTGGAAAAATTGCTGTCAGAGATTTCATCGGGGGCAGAGCAATTGATTGCAGAGTCACGCGTGCAGAAATTAAGGTGGGCGATCGTCTGTAATAAATGAAGTAGCAGTTCGAATGCGGCGCCGGCGAAGAAGGAAGAAGAAGACGCGAAGAAATTCTGCTTCGCGAGCTTCGTCCGCCTGTATTACCGCCGCCTAATAACAGGCGGTTGCTTGTGTCGTGTCCGCTCGAAAAGGAGGCGGTAGTGCCTATTTGTTCCGCCAGTTTTCCAGGCGGTTCGTTGTGTCTCGTCCGCCCCAAAACAGGCGGTTGTCTCTATTCTGTCCGCCTCGCGGTCGCATGTGTGGTGACCGCCCAAATTGAGGCGGTAGCAGGTGTGGAGTCCGCCTCCCTTGTAGGCGGTTGCGTACAGAATTACAATTTGTTGATGGTCCGGGACTTGGTCCATGGGTAAAGTCCCGGACCACCTTGAATTTTTACCCGAGAGAATATTGTCTTGATGGTCCGGGCCTTGGGCAAGTGTTAAGTCCCGGACCATGTGCTGTTTTCACCCGAAGAGTATATTTTGAGTGTTGATCCGGGCTTCAAAGGTATTAACAAGCTCGGACATAACATATTTCGGCTCTAAAATCTTCGTTCTAAGTCCGTTTTACTCGCCGTTTGTTGCGTTGGAGAGCTTGTGAGGAGAACTATGCATTTCTGTCATCATTTCCTGATTTTATCATATAAATTGGAATTAGTTCCTACCCAAAGTAAGAGTTACAAAAAGCATAGGATAAGTGTGAGAAGGTGCGTAAAAAGTTATATAAAATAATGATCAAGCACCTATAAAACTATATAAATTTCACACTTATCATTTGCTTAGAGTGGTTTTAACGAGGCCCAATCAAACCCATCCACCTGCTGCTCCATGATTTGGCTATATGTCCAAATTATCAAAAAAAACTTGGGTCATCCAGCCTGTTATTTGAAGCTGTAACTCAGTTCTGTCTCTTCGATATTGTTAGTATTGAGAACTGACGATGGTGTTCTACTCAACATAAACTTGTTTCTTCTCATATCCGATTTTGTGTAAGCTAACTGACAGTGGAACAAATGAGCAATGGTGGTAAGCTTGTAGCTCGTTGCGTTATTTGTTTGAAATCTGAAGGCATGCGGTTGTCGTATGATGACTACAGTGAACAACTCTCATATATTGTCAAGTGCATCCACGGGTTTCGTAGATGATTCGCAATAACATAGCTCGGAAACCCTTTACACCAGATAACTAATACCAACGATTCTAATAGGCCCTAAAGTGTTATTCAGATATGGACCATATGGCTCATATCATTTGGTTGTTCTACTTATTATTACATAAGAAAACTTTTTTTAATCAAACATCAACATTCTATTAAGCATTGTATAATACAAACATTAATATTTATTATTCACCACTATTTTCAATAATACACAAATAATTTTAACTTAATATTATATAGATGATTAAAATTTATTATATTTTGAAACAAAAATAAAATAAACTTGTTCATATAAATTATTAATATTATTTTTCACTCGATATTTAGGATTAAAATATTATAATAAATAGATTGGAACATATTATATTTTTCAAATATATTAATATTACTTTTACATCAATAAAATATAAATATTAATATTAATTTACCTAAAATAAATATATATATTTAAAATATGAAAATCATAATCAATATAGATTCATTTGGTAGAGAATGAGATTTTAAGAATCTTGATATATTTGGTTTATTTGTATATATTTAGTAGTTTTAAATATTAAGATTTTAAAATATATAAGATTTAACTATTTATATTTGACATAGTATAATTAGAGGAAAAACATGGTATGTCCCATTTTTGGGTTCTTAAAAAGTTCTTCCACAAGAACCCATCACATCATATTTATTTATTTACTTAAGAACCCATAAGAACATTGATAATCATGGTCTTAGAAGCATTTTTTTGTATACGTCTGGGAAAGTAGGAAGAGCAAAAAACATAGTCCCTCCGTCCTAAATTGACCGTCCTGTTTACTACTCCCTCCGTCCTGAATTGACCGTCTTGTTTACTATTTGGACATGTCATTTGACTTCAATTTTTAACATATAAGATAAATTAATTTTGAAAATTTAAATTTTGCATATGATTCCTTGCATGATAAACTATATGTTACAAAGTTTAGTTTTATAAAATTATTTTATCTTATATGCTTAATATTGAAGTGGAAAAACGTACCATAAAGCAAACAAGACGGTCAATTCAGGACGGAGGGAGTATTTGGACATGTCGTTTGACTTCAATATTTAACACATAAGATATTAATTTTAAAAATTTAAGTTTTGCATATGATTCCTTACATGATAAACTATATATTATAAAGCAAACAGACCGGTCAATTCAGGACGGAGGGAGTATTTCACAAGGAGAATGTTTCACATAACAATGACGATTATTTAAAGACGGAATTAAGTTTTTTTTCCACAATTTGGGAAATAAATGCTTGTCTCGGAGAAATAAAATGGCAAGCGGTCAAAACGATCATTATTGTTATCTTCCCCATGGTTTACGGTAATGACGATCTAAAGAGTAGGTTACAGGACCATGAGATGGCATGTATTTTTGATATACATTTTTATTACTGTAGTCACCTTATCTGTAAGGGTCGTCGCCTTTAACTGCATTGCAAGTTGCAAGTGGTTTGAAAGATCCCACAATAAAAATGCCGACAGACATCTACGAGATACGACCATAATCGGTGGAGGGATAAAAAGCGCTTCTTAACGGTGAGTCATTTTAAGACAGAAATTACTCCTTCCTTTTCTATTTATTAGTCGTTTTAGGATTCTATACTTCAATTATCTGTCGTTTTAATATTTTATCTCGGCATTTTCCATCACGTACCCCTACTTAATTACACGTTTCTTATACTGCATCACTCGATGTAAATGCACTTCCTATGCAAGCATCGGCACAGGGATTGGCTGAAAGGAAACAGGAAACAATTTTCATACGTCTTGTAATAATGATGGTAGAGAAATGAGCTCTGTTAATTTTATCATGATGATGGGTACTTTTGGAAGAAACTTTTCACTTTAATTGGTATGCAATGTTGATACACGTTTTCCCAAACGAATGCTTTTCTCGGTAAAATAAGAGTAGAACAGTAGCTACATTGGCACTGTCAGCTGTCAAGTCCAACGTCATTCGAACTTAGAAGACGTGTATAATCTACAGTATAATTGAACAAATACACTGATACATTTTAATTATTTACCAAATGCAGCTGGATGGCAGTACCCGCAATATATGTTATATGTGGTACAGATTCACCGTAAAAAAGTTGACAGACCAACCATTATTGTTTGATTTGCTTCAACGAACGCGAATACGATCCCTTTTTTGAGCCCGGTTTCTCATGGCGATTACAACATTAATCCCTTTCTTTTAATGGCGAGGATCCTTATAGACCTGGTGCAGGGTATCTTAAAACAGAAGAGTGTCACCCACTTCAATCGATTTGATAAATAATTTAACTCCCTCAGTGTATTTGTTCAACTTCGGACCCTTATCATGGTCTCCTGCAGGATTACCCACTCTGTATAACTTCATCACTGTAAGAGGATGCTAATAATGTTCGATTTGACTACTTGTTGTGCCTACTGTTCCATCCTATTTTACCGAGACAAGTATCCGTTTTGAAAATTTTTTACTGTCATTAAATGACGCTTCGTTAAGACTCGTCATGTTTTTAGTACTCCAAACAAACTTTTGTCTTAATGACCTCAACCCCATAAAACGTGCTCAATAGATTACCGGGAACTTCCTCGAGCTTTAGGATAATACCGTGAGATTGTTCATCAGACTCTTTCCTCCAACGCAATTATACGATGACTCTATGCTTCCACAGTAGATATGTATAAGGTTTTTGATCGCATAGATACATAGAATGGAGTCTCATCAGTGGATTTCTATGAAGTACGGGTTCTACCCATGTTGGATTGCTTAGGTACATAACTGCAGGTACAAGTCACACTTCCATATTGATAAATGGATAAGATTGTTCGGTAAGTTACGGTCAGTATCGTATGCTGAAACACAGAAGTGTACGATCTTTTCAACCTAGACGAGGGTAGCATGGACGTCTCTACTACGGAGCAAGCTTAAATCGACGGGTGATTTTAATACAACCAGTCAGTGAACCTTGAAGAACGTAATTTCCTTGAAAAAATGATAATACGACCAATCTGTGAATGTAATACGGTGCTTATACGCACTAAAGTTACTGTAGATTACATCGGTTATAATCATTTTTTAGGAAGTACTTATAATGTGAAGCGAATCATAGAATGGGATGCATACAAAGCTAGATAAATTGAAAGCAACATGAATTGTTTAATTAAATACGGATGCATTACATTTTTCTGATACATGCTATGGCAAATACTGCGAACATGAATCTAATTCCCCAATATTTGAGCGCTTTTTTCATTTCCTGCCAGGCCTCCTCCTTTATTTGTTGTCTCAGCTTGTTGATATCCTGAACTGAAAGTGCAGAGTCTGCAGTCCCTTCACCATGTGGTGCACCCTGATCAAGATGATTGACTCTTGTTGTAGACAATTGTTGTGGGGCATTTGTGTGCGAAGCCGTCTCTGCTTCATAACTGATGCGAGGATCGTAACGATCTGTCATAACAGGCGTCCACCATCTAAAGAATCCACATCTCCAGCAGTTGTAGTACAACCTACCGCCGGACCCAGATATTGTGTTGCGTGAGACAGAGAGAGCAGCAGCAACTCGACATTTGCAATGTATAGTCTGAAATTTTTCATCAATTGTGGTGGTGAAGATGGGGGGATACATGGCTTATTTGCTTGGGACACTAAGAGTATCGAAGTGTCTATTTTATATAGGTTACAGCTTCATCAAAATATAGCTGTTGGAGCTGAACTAGCCGTCACAATCCGTGAAATGACCACTCGGTCGTAATGCCTATTGCCTAATTTAACATTAACACCCTTTCCCTCTTATATACAGTAGGTTATAGCTTTACCAGAATATAGCTGTTGGCGATGAACTAGCCGTTGCTTACAATCCGTCCGCCTGTTGTTTACCCCTTCCCTCATTATTTATGTTGAACTAGTTGGCTCGCCGACGGTTGACCTTTTGGCTAACCCCAGGTCACGGTTCGATCTGGTTTTTAAAATTGAAGGGCCATTCGACAGTCGTTGCATACCCAACAGTAGCACCATCCACACACATGAGTCCAGACATTTTGATCAACATCCTCTCATGGCTCCCGGCGAAGCAGTTGATGAAATTATCAACGACGTGCCGACCATTTCTCAGGCTACTCAATGATACAAGATTTGCTAAACAACAGTGCAATAATTTGATTAGAAGGAAGGGCAACGATGACGGTCATGGCTTCTTCATCCAGCCACGTTCTCACATAACGATTCTCGCTGATCTGGAGATACACTGGTTAATGGGCACGCATATGTCATCCATGGGCGTGCCCTATTCATCTGTCAAGTTGTTGATGGATACCGCACGAATTCTGACATCAAGTGACGGGCTCCTGCTCTGCCAAACCCTAATAACGAGTCCAGTTCTTCCCGGTTGCGTGCCAGACGATCTTTTTCTGTGTAACCCCGTAACACGATCACTTGTACGTGTCGGGTTACCCGATAGCGTGAGTTCGTGCAATTTAAATAGAACCATAAACGCGGCGCTGTTCTCGTCGTTCCAACAAAACTGCAGGCTTTGGGTGTTTGAAACTACCGGGGAGTGGACAGAAGAAACATAATATGACGTCTATTCATTTGAGGATAATGCCTGGAAGCCGAAGGGGCGGATAACAGGCGGTAGTAGAAACGTCAATTTTGATACACCAGTTCTCTGTCGTGGAGAGTTGTACATTGTGTCTGATTGCGGAACATATTTGAACGAAAGATCTAGCGGATTTCTGCCATATATTGTCGCCTGCGATGTAGAAAAGTGTACATCCAGTTTATACAGTTACCCACAGATGCCTGCAAGGGCTTTGGTGGAACTGAAATGAGGTTGTTTCCATGGGGGACGGGTACAAGACATCATCATCCCTGTGCTTGGTCAGACTGAAGGGATTAACCTTCAAACTATGGGTCCTTGTAGATGTGAAGAACGACAAATCGTGGCAGAAATTGGCAAGGTCAGGGTTATGGTCGAGAAGTTAGGGTATGACGTTGACAAAGACAATTTGGTGATAGCAGGGTATGTGGTGACGAGGGGACATCTGATCTTTGCAACAAGGCAAAGAATTTATCAGTACGCGTTGACCGGGGTTGACCTTGGTTCGGTGAAAGAGATAGGCAGACATGATTGTGGGTCCTGGGTTAAGATGGATCCATATGTCAACACTCTTCGATCATTCTCTGAAAATTCTACCGAGATGCCGTTTTTAGGGTGAATGCAATTTCTGGCAACGAATGCAGGCAGGTGATGAGTGTGTGGATGGTTTTAATTATCACCAATTTATTTTGGTTTGTTAGGATAGGGTCTTTAAGCGTAAACCACGCTTTGCTTTAAAAGCGTTCCTTATAGTCTGTAGTCTTGAGTCGGTAATCTTCTCTCCTTTTTTTGAAATTTCACAAGATACCCCCACGTTTGAACGAATTTAATGAAATTAAATTTTTATTATGAGATACCTTGAGGTTTCATTTTGTTTACAAGGTATTCATTTTCATTATGAGATATATATAAGATTGCAATTTTATTACGAAATACCCGTCCGTTCAAATTCTGATATATTATATAGTTAATATCACTATTTTATCGTCAAATCACTGCTCCACACCGATTTTATAAAAATGTTTTCTTATCGCATTCCCTTTTTTCCTTTATTTTTTCCTACCTGACGTACGGGGACACAATAATTTAAATTACGCTTCTAAGGCGAAGCGACGTTTACGCTTAAAGACCTTAACCCTATAAGACATCTAAATCTTAAAAAAAAGGTATCGTTCTCTCTAAAGCAAATATAAATTACGCTTCTAAGGTATCGTTTTTCCTACCGGGCGTACAGCGGGGACACAATATAAATTACGCTTCCAAGGCGAGGCGACGTTTACGCTTAAAGACCTTAACCCTATAAGACATCTAAATCTTAAAAAAAAGGTATCGTTCTCTCTAAAGCAAATATAAATTACGCTTCTAAGGTATCGTTTTTCCTACCGGGCGTACAGCGGGGACACAATATAAAATTACGCTTCTAAGGCGAAGCGGCGTTTACGCTTAAAGACCTTAACCCTATAAGTTCCGTAGGCCATCATTAGAGTCATCTTATCTAGATAAAGTCCAATAAGTGATGAATTGAACATACAGTCGACATGCATTCTCGGGCCGGAGATAATTATGGTAGGTGTCATGAGTATTTTTCCAAAATAAAATTTTTCGCTTGGAAGCCAGGTCCAGCGGCATGCATAACACGCATTTAACTCGCAACCACACTCATCAATCGACAAGGGACAACATTTAGGCAACCAAACAAGCAACACTCATGATCGGTGGCCCGACCAGCCTAACCGAACCAACCCTTGTGCCACAGCATGACTAAGGGTGGTCTTGAACCGCCCCACGGTGAGTTCCCTCATCCTCACACCCCTTTGCCCAAAGGCATGGATGTGCGGGGCACTCCACTGAATGAACACCTTCCCTCATGGAGCACCCCAATGCCAAGCACCTTCAGTAGGGACGCACTAGCGTGGGCAACGCTGTGCACTCACCACCACCCGGACCATCTCGGCCATGCCGGACACAAGTCCCAACTTAGTGTGTCGCCCCTCGCACTCCCGCACTTGCCCATGTGCGGAACCAGCCATACGACAAGCGCACGCTGGCACAACTCAACATTAGGGACTCCGGCGGGTGGGGCAAGGCCCCACAGCCGTTGGAGCCCACTACCTGAGCTAGAGGTAGTGGGACATGCCAATAGGCATGTTCTAGGCACTCACGTGTCTAGCCGGGTGCTCTCCAGGCAGCCCGGGGTGACCCACGACTAGTTCACCTAGCCGCCGGTGTGGCCCCATGGGCCCAACACCGCCAAGGAGTCCAAGTGTCCCGACACCCCCATTCACGGGTATAACATAGCCTTTGAGGCCCTCGGGCACTCAGGTGCCCAGCCGGGACGCAGCCGCGTAGGCTGCCTGGGGGCAGGCCAGGCAGAGACTAACTAGCTGTCACACGATAAATCGCTCGTCGTGACCGGCTCAACTCACGCCCCAGTTGATCAGCCTCGTTCCCCTTTGATCGCTTGCATAGGTTGTTCGCGCCAATCTCCCTTCAATCTCTTCCCTCCTTCTGGATCTTCAACTTCAAGACAACCCAACTCGGATGCACAAGCACGTTTTACCACCCACACGGTAGCAACCCAGTCCGGCACTACTTCATTCAGGATTGGAGAAGTAGCGGGTCTACTTTAATGATGGGACAAAGGGGTAAGAAGCGGTCCTAGACCCTTCCACTCTAATGGCGTCTCCAAGGAGGAAAGAGAGCCTAGCTTCTCTTTGGGAGACTTAGCTATCTTTAGGGAATTGTGGGATTAGCCAAGTAACAAAGCTCTCTCTTTGTTTTCTCACTGAAGGCGCAGGTAATGGACAAGTGTGAATGAATGTCCAACCTCTGCCGCCTGCATTCCCTTTTATAGCAACCATTAGCAACTTCCTCTTCTAAAAACGTGGGGAGTTAAGATTCTCCTTTTATCCCTCCTTTTGTTCAGCCCACACGGTTGTTAGAGAGATTTCCTCAACAACTTCCTAAAGGCCGGCCAGCAAGAGATAACAAACTTATCTCTTCTTCTGGGCGCCACAAATATAGGAAAGTTTGTTGCTTTTCTCTTTCTCAGCCCAATCGGTTATAAAGGAGAGATCTTCTCAACAACCTTCCACTAAAATAGGTGCAGCAAGTTAGAGATCCAATCTCTAAGCTAGGCGCCACTATTTTAGGAATTTGTTACTCTTCCTTAACTAACTCGATTTCAGGGGAGAGAATATCTCAACAGATAACAACCTTGATTTATTCCAAATTAATAAATCAGTAAGGCTAGATATTCTCTAAGAATATCTCAACAATATTATCTCATCCAACAAAGATAATAGGAGAGAATATAGGCATATCTCAACAAACCCACATTTAAGGAAATTCCCTTCTCATAAGCGAATATCAATAATGTAACCTCTTGATATTGCTCCATCAATGGGTCAAGACTTACTCAAGGTAATCCCTAGAATTACCAAGGGACCACGGTAAAATCTAAGTTTACCATAACAACCTCAGCAATATATGTGCACGCACATAACAAGCACAACGCCTAACAACCTGCGGGATTCAAGGCGCCCAGCGCTCCCGCATTTGTAGCGCGCTAGCAACAACCCGGCGTGCGCCCAGCGCATGCCCACGAAAATCTCGCCCGCCCACGAGATCCCCGCGCATCGTTGTGCTCGTGCTCCGCAGCGCGCCCGCAAGACACAGCCAGCGCCCAGCGCCCGTGTCAAGGCATTGCGCCTGCGCTCGTTGCTCGTTGTGTCCCCTTGTCACCGACGCCCCGCGCATGCAGTCACAGCCAGTGCTCGTGCCCAGCACAGCCAGCACCCGTGTCATGCGATGCCGTGCATTGCCGTGACAACCCAAGGCGCCCCAGGCCCTTGTCTTCAGTCTTGTTGTGTCTGCCATGGCGATGTCCTCGACACCCCACCGACACAATACTACCACCGCCCTCGCGTGCTTGGGTGAGCCCAGCTCACCTGGCCAAGTGAAGTCCACTTGCCAACTTCGTCAGGTCATCCTGCGCATGACGCCGTGCCAAGGTCCCGGACCTCGCATTTGTCACCGCTGCATCAAGCCAATCCTTCTTGACACGGCCCGCATGTTGATGCGTAGCCCCGAGGCGCTCTTATGGTAAATGGCGAAGTCCAACAACCCATCACACATAAAGCCTTGTACTTAGGTGTTTCTCATTAATTAAACAGTCAAGGGGTGTGCACAGCTTTACATTCCTTGGATCCATTAAAAATAGGTGTTACACTAGCCCCCTAAAGAGGTTAATGTACCTTTCAGGCCAGACCAGACCCAGACATGCCCCTTTGCAGCCAAATCCCGACATAGTCATAGGACACTTCAAAAATTCACTAAAATCAGATGCAAGCTCCAATTGCCACGAAACTTTGCCAACATCTCTTATTAGTCAAGGGTAACATTTGGCCTTCTTTGGTGCTCAGCAAAGTTGTCAAGATCCCACACGTTTTGAGCCAACTTCATATCGGCTGCATCACGGTGCCTGCGGCAGTGTGCAGGTGGTCACTGGGTGCCTGCGGCAGCGCCCAGCACCAGCTTCCTGCAGCATCAGGCACTGGGCGCCCCAGACAAGGTCTCGGCGCCTAAGATAGTGCCTGCATGCCCCAAGGTGCACACGACGAGGCTCGTGGGCCCTCGACCATGCACCTTGTGCTTACGGACAGTGTCCAGATGGGCACGGGGCGCCTGCGGCAGCGTCCAGGCACCATCACCTGCAACATAAGGGACAGGGCGCCCCAGACAAGGTCTGGGCACCTGCGACACCACCCCGTTGCGCCCACAAGGCACCCAGTAAGGCTCGCGCGGCATCGGCTGCGCACAACAAGGGTCGTGTGTCCTCGGCATCACGCACTTAGGCCCGACCCTCAGGCCAACCCCAGCGGGTTGGGCCATGTCCATGGCACTTGCACAAGGCATACCAATTCAATTTTCCATCACATGCATCTAGACAAGGCCAACGACAAGGCATGCCACAGCTGTCAAGCTGCTTGCCCAAAAATATTCGTGACAGTAGGTCTGTCACCTTTTTTTTTTACAGTGCATCGGCGGTAACTACTAAACTTTTTTCACTGTGGGTCCTTTTAAGTCACCGCAACTAGGCAATGCAATTAGTGGTGAGGATCCTTATAGACCTGCTGCAAAAGATCTTAAAACAGATGAGTGTCACCCAGTTCAATCGAGTTAATAAACAATTAAACTATATCATAGTATTTGTTCAACTGTACATGCCTTCTCATGGCCACCCGCAGGATTACTATATGTTACAATTGACCTTGTTTTGTTATTAAACTTTAAACTCTTATTTAACTTATCAGCAAGTCAACAACTTAATCCTCTTTGGTCATCGCCTCCGATGACATGGACAATAAGGTTGACACGGTCTACGTATCCAAGTCAGCATGTCCATATAATTTATAAACTAATCTTTTGATGAATTATGTAATTCATATAATGTGGCAATTCTCTACATATACCATGAGATTAGATGTCTATTAACCTAATGTTTTATAATCAAAACATACTTTACATATTCGTACAGCTCTATACTTTCTCAAAAGAATATCCAATCATATTATATAATTCACCTCATGCCATATATTCCTATTAATCTGTTGGAATTATAAAATTCTATTTAGTGGCGTCTAATCATTACAACCCATTACTTTATTCATAGGTTTTTTTTGATATATACATCCACATAGTTTGTTGCTATATGTTACAATTGACCTTGTAGTGTAAGTAATGGGCTGTTCGACTTGACCCTCTTTGAACAACCAGGTTGACATGATCATTAGGGTTAAGTTGGTCAATGTCCAAGTCAACATATTTTTTGTGCAATTCTATATATCACGACATTAGATGTTTGTACATAATGTTTTATAATCAAATACCCCACTCTATATCTTCACGCACCTTAAGCTTATATGAATACTGTATCACCCCGATTTCACACCCTAAATTTTCTTTATATTTTACATGAATACTGCAGCGGAAGTATTACTAAACCGGAGTGCTACCGCCACATCCACACCAATTGTGGATGCTAAGGCTACTCACCACTCACACACTCACTACAAAACATATGACTGTATACAAATTCTAAATTTTTCATAATTGTTTTACACAACTCATCAGCATTATACAAGATATCCAACTTCTAAAACTCTATGTGATCGTTCCCCGCGTCCCATACTTTATGCTCAAGCAAATCCAAGTAGAGAGTCCATCTTAACCTTAATCTGTGGCCAACAAACAATCACACAAAGGGGCGACAGGGCACAGCCCAGGAAACGTCAGCGAAGCTGAGTAAATCCTCCATCAACTTGTAAAATACATTTGAATAAATCCTTTGATACAATATAAGAACACACAATAATTCACACGCACAATATTCCTTTTAGAACGACCATATTTGATTCCTCAGAATCATCACAATTAATTCATTAGTATAACCCTAATTTACCTTTCACAGTCCACCTGTTACAAGAACAATGATATTAATCATATCACGTAATACCACCAAAAGTATATAATTCCACTTCTTCCACCAAAGTTATAGTTCCATTAGTTCCACCTTGTGTCATGGATTATATACATAATAGTTTCCACCAAAATAGTTACACCAACTCCTCAGGTACCAGTCTTTCGACAAAGAGTTCCAAACTCTCGGTCCCTTGGACAAATACCACCTCACATTATGTCCATAAGTGTGCACACCCCCTAGGGTAGAGAACTCATAGAGCACCTTTACAATGATATTAAAACACCAAATAACACACCAAAACATCAGAAAACATTCGTTCACCACCATAAGAGCAATAAACAAGCTCATTTCCATACTTAACATACTTATATTTCACGCTTGAAACAATACAAACTATAAGTCAACCAAGTTGACTTCGAATCCCACCTTCATATAAGTTCAATAATATTATCTTAGGGTCATTTACCCACGAAATAATGGGTTTTCCAGATCCTAGGGTTCTCTACCACCGATTCTCATAGATTATAATGTCTTAAGATAAGTTTCCAACCTTAACAATAGTTTCTAGGGTTTTCCAGATCCATTCCCGGCACTTTCGGGGCTTTCAGTGATCTCCTGACTCTTTAGGATTCTAACATTTCAAGACTTAGGGTTTTTCTCATTCTTTGGGTATTTCAATTACCCAATCATATTTTACATTTCACCTTACGCCATGTATCCATATTAATCTATATGAAATTATAAAACTATTTAATAACGGTTATTCCCATATTAAAATCGTTAAAATGTCATATTGTATCTTATATTAATTTTGATTTAGTTCCCAACTTTATCTTACATATCAACTAAAATATTATATTCACATGCATAATTACATGTGAATTATTATCTCTCTTAACGTACACTTATTCACACCCTATATAATTCCATTTAGAATCTATATTATTGTAAGATTTATGAATTTCCCACCATATACTAAAATACATTCCCATCTTTCTATATTCTCGCATATGCACATATATACGTCATGAATGTTACCTATCATCGACGTCTTGTTCAAACTTGCCTATCAATTCCACTAATTTCATGTCTTTTACAGAAGATTGTATTTTACAATCATCAAAAATATCTATCATTTCCACCATTCATGTTCATTGGAGAATAATCTATTTGAAATTATCTAAATTGCCTATCAGAATCGACATTAAATATCGTTGACTTCTTATTCAACAGGAAAATCTCTGTCCGTCACTCCGCCCCAAAACAAACCCCCGCGTTACTTTACATTACGGTTTACTAATAACCGTTATCTAAAATCTGTCGACGACGTCGTTTTGACCTGACGCCAAATTTTCCCGCATTATTTGATTTACGCGTAATCT
>CM041776.1:429261437-429370855 GCA_023374045.1 Limonium bicolor
TCAGGAATCTATAATGGATCATATTAGACAGTTAATGCTAAATAATGGATTTTATTGGATACTAAACGGTAGTCAAACAGTAATACCGCATCGGTTACAACAATATAACATGCTGGCCAGGGCAATATGTCTCCCTTCGCTTCAATCAGCGTGCATTTGTTGTCAAACGCCATTGGGAGGTATGCATTCTCAAATCCATCAATTATCAGGTCCAAGGTCACACGCGCGTAGAATGCGGGTAGACGTACGAAACTGATGAGCGTGAGTGGACTTGATGGCAACACCGTCCCGTAGGCCACATCTACAGGGTGCCCGTCTAATGGTAGTTGGAGACGGCATTTTTTTTGCTCCTTTAATAAAACATAGATATTGCGTGAAATAAATAAGTGTGTCCAACCTAATACTATTTTAAGGACTTTATTTATGGAAAAAAATAGTTATACAAAGCTAACCTGGATGTTGGCAAACGGGTACGGGTCAGCGGCCGGAGCACAACTGGACGAGGAAGACGGTAGAGGAGGATCATGCTGCTGCTGAGTAGTTGCATGTGCGATCGAATTCAACGCTTCCTGCAGCATCTCCTCGAAAGCACGACGCTCAGCAGCCAGTTTCTCCTCATTAGCTTGGCGCTCAGCAGCCAGTTTCTCCTCATTAGCTTGGCGCTCAGCAGCGAACTTACGATCTACCATCGCCTCGACTTCAGAAGCATTCATCTGACCCTTCCTAGCAGATGGCGGGAATACGTGCTTTTGACGTACTTCTCCCCCAAATCCTCTAACACGCCCCGGGTGATCCTTCTTCCCAAGCGCTTGATTGAGAGCGTCGTCTTGAGAAGGAGGAGCGTGTATGTCTACTTCTCCTCTCTGTGCCGCTTCATACTGTCCAATTGTCAAAGAAGTTAGCAATAAATTTAAAATCAACACACACTTGATTATATAAGTAAATTATTTAACAGCTACTTAATTTTAAACATTACAATTTGGTTGGCCAGTTGTTCCGTCGCAGCATGACGAAATATCCTCTGACCTTCGCTGTTCGTTGTCTGGCGTCCCAGTATGAACATCTGCACCCTCCTCGCCTCAGAGACATCCTCGATCGGGCATTCACTGCCATCCTCGTTCCTCTGCGTCAGCAAACCAGCTTCTTTCCATCCCTCGAGGCTGCCCATATATCCCCTTCGTCCCATGGTGGGGGTGGAGATTAGCTTCACGGTTTGCCGTGCTTGTTCTTGTATTTGCTGTTAAGACAGTACAACAGAAAATTAATTACAAAATCAGGGATAAATCAGTATGAGCATTAATTCAGAAAAGAGTACATGACACAACATACCCTGAACTCGGGGGTGGAGTGCTGCTCAACGAACTCCTTCCACTCCTCTTCAGTGATCATGCCGTTGTACACGACATACGGCGGAGGCTCGGCGTGGGGGCACCCTGGTGATCCAGTTATCCACCAAGTAGTGGCGGAATGATTTAGCTTTGCCGCCCACCAAAGAAAGAACGGTCTTCTTCACTTCGTCTGGGATCTTGTATCGTTCTTGCACCTCCTTCCAGATGGTCTCCTTAACTTCTTTCGGGACTTGTGGCCATTTGTGGTTGATGCAGCAATGTGATCTGGACAGAGTCCCTAGCATACTAGCGAACTCTGATCTGCTGCCCCCATCATACCTCCCATACTTGTCCCAGATAAGACTGATCTCATCCGGTTTCTGCTGCTTCAACCCGCGGGTCGGACCTCTACCTCTGGGTCTCTGAGTAGCACTCGTAGAAGGTGCACTCATGGAAGGGCCGGCAGCAGTAATGAGAGCTGTAGAAGGGCCAGCAGAAGCTTCGGCAGACGTAGAAGGGCCAGCAGCAGTAGCGGCACTGGTAGAAGGAACCGGTACCCCTTGCTGCTCATCTTCGAACTCGTGGCAAAATAACCACTCCTCTTCATCAGCCATGCCTGCAAGGATCGAAAGAAAATTTGAATTAAATTAAGCATTTCATAATGACACAACAAAATAGACAAAATGTAACAATGGTCTTATACAAGCAAGATATCTCAGATTGTTTTGGCAGTCGATACACGGACAAAATATGTATCCCTTGTCTGAAGGTTTCAGATTGTTCGCCAACACCATGCATAACTTATCAACTCCCTCTAAAAACTTGTCATCCAAATTTCCCCTGTAAATCAACGAACGTTCCATCTCTTTCTAGCTATTTATATGGAGGCAGCCATTTCATACCGTCACCCGTGGCTGAGCCTTGACACTTTTGTATCTTATCAACCTAAATCCATCCATGAGTATTAAATCCCACCGGTGAACGTTTTTTTAATATGTGATTTATTGAAAATTTCGGCAGCATCTCCCTACAGTTCTTCAAATGCACGAAATAATGATATTAATCAAAAATATATGCATTCGAAGCACAATAGAGGGATACTGCTGAAATAATCGGTAAAGTACATATTAAAAACACATTCACACCCTAGGTGTGATATTTAACAATCATGGACAGTCCCGACCGGTAGTTTGTCACATTATATACATATGTAAATCTTACCTCTGGCAGACGATTGGCCGATGCTAAGACGGTTGAGGTAGGAAGCGAAAATAAAGTTGTAGTCCTGATGCATAAACGAAAAACGACAACACTAGATTTCTTCGAAAAATCAAGGTTAAAATGGTAGCTAAACCGCGGAAAAAATTCGACAGCATCTACCCTATATTTCTAACGTTTCCAAATCACTTTTAGCAACATCAAATTCGCACGCACCATCAAAATTACTTATACACTGATTCTATATTTTTTTAGAAGAAAGGTAAGCTGTATTAACTGTAAAGAAATATTTACAAGTACAAGAGATCAACTGCAACAAGCTGCATCAAACAAGAATCACAACTTTGAATCTGCTAAAAGATATATCTAGCAGACCAAAGGCTCTCAACTAATTTCATATTTTAAAACTACACTACTATGTATTAATTGTAAAACTAAATGCTAAGAATAACCAAATCAAACTTACTCTTCAATACAATAAACAAAGAAACATCACCACAGTAGTTTACAGTTTGGTTTGCAATATTACCGTTAGTAAGCACCGAAGTGGGCAAATTGGTGCAGAAATCAGCCCCCACGAGGTAGGTTGCAATTAACTGTGAATCTTGGCAAAAATATATGAACAAGTTTAGAACATTTGCCATTACACGCTCAGGATTCGACAGAAACGAGGTTAGAACTAGCAGTCGACATGTATATGAACAAATTTAGAAAAAAACGACAATCGATCGCTCGCATACCCAGTACGCGTTAGAGAAGTCGGCGGTGACGACTAGTGGTAGATGGTTGGTGACCGGCGGCGATGGGACAGACGGCGACGATGGCCGTTAGTTACGTGACGGTAGTGAGGAGGCGATTTCAGTAAGGAAGATAGCGCGAGAGAGAAGTAGTAGAGGCTACTGTAAGTGTGCAGCGTAAACGGGCACATTAGTTAGTTAAAAAGGACTTTAAATTACGGTTAAAAAACAATCGTAATCTAAAG
This sequence comes from Limonium bicolor, assembly GCA_023374045.1. Classification (NCBI taxonomy): domain Eukaryota; kingdom Viridiplantae; phylum Streptophyta; class Magnoliopsida; order Caryophyllales; family Plumbaginaceae; genus Limonium; species Limonium bicolor. Next base: position 429,264,966 of record CM041776.1, read on the forward strand.
TCTTAAGAAATTAAAAAAAATAGCGCGGAAGTTATTTGGCCTATGTTGCGTTTCGAACTCAGGATCGATGGTGTTGACCCATGTACCGCGGCCATTAAGACATGAGTCTTATTCGAATAAACAATGTAACACACATTTATATAAAGTGTTTTTTTAATCTAAAATAAGCTGGTAAAACGACGACGTCAACTGTCATTTATATTACGCGAAAATAAAAAAATGTGGGAAAAAATATTCGCGATATTTTTGTTAATTTCGTAAGACTTTATATTACGGTGATACTAACAACCGTCATGTAAAGCCTAACGAATTTTAAAAAATAGCGCGAAAACTATTTGGGCTAATGCTGGGTTTCGAACTCAGGATCGATGGCGTTAACTCATGTACCGCGGGCATTAAGCCATGAGTCTTATTTGATCAAACAATGTAACAATAAAGTTTTTTAATAATCCAAAATAAGCTGGTACGACGATTACGCGTAAATCAAATAATGCGGGAAATATTTGGCGTCAGGTCAAAACGACGTCGTCGACAGATTTTAGATGACGGTTATTAGTAAAACCGTAATGTAAAGTAACGCGGGGGTTTGTTTTGGGGCGGAGTGACGGACAGAGATTTTCCTGTTGAATAAGAAGTCAACGATATTTAATGTCGATTCTGATAGGCAATTTAGATAATTTCAAATAGATTCTTCTCCAATGAACATGAATGGTGGAAATGATAGATATTTTTGATGATTGTAAAATACAATCTTCTGTAAAAGACATGAAATTAGTGGAATTGATAGGCAAGTTTGAACAAGACGTCGATGATAGGTAACATTCATGACGTATATATGTGCATATGCGAGAATATAGAAAGATGGGAATGTATTTTAGTATATGGTGGGAAATATCATAAATCTTACAATAATATAGATTCTAAATGGAATTATATAGGGTGTGAATAAGTGTACGTTAAGAGAGATAATAATTCACATGTAATTATGCATGTGAATATAATATTTTAGAGGATATGTAAGATAAAGTTGGGAACTAAATCAAGATTAATATAAGATACAATATGACATTTCACGATTTTAATATGGGAATAACCGTTATTAAATAGTGTTATAATTTCATATAGATTAATATGGATACATGGCGTAAGGTGAAATGTAAAATATGATTGGGTAATTGAAATACCCAAAGAATGAGAAAAACCCTAAGTCTTGAAATGTTAGAATCCTAAAGAGTCAGGAGATCACTGAAAGCCCCGGAAGTGCCGGGAATGGATCTGGAAAACCCTAGAAACTATTGTTAAGGTTGGAAACTTATCTTAAGACATTATAATCTATGAGAATTGGTAGAGAACCCTAGGATCTGGAAAACCCATTATTTCGTGGGTAAATGACCCTAAGATAATATTATTGAACTTATATGAAGGTGGGATTCGAAGTCAACTTGGTTTGACTTATAGTTTGTATGCTCTTGTGGTGTGGAACGAATGTTTTCTATGTTTTGGGTGTGTTATTTTTTGTGTTTTAATATCATTGTAAAGGTGCTCTATGAGTTCTCTACCCTAGGGGGTGTGCACACTTATGGACATAATGTGAGGTGGTATTTGTCCAAGGGACCGAGAGTTTGGAACTCTTTGTCGAAAGACTGGTACCTGAGGATTGGTGTAACTATTTTGGTGGAAACTATTATGTATATAATCCATGACACAAGGTGGAACTAATGGAACTATAACTTTGGTGGAAGAAGTGGAATTATATACTTTTGGTGGTATTACTGTGATGTGATTAATATCATTGTTCTTGTAACAGGTGGACTGTGAAAGGTAAATTAGGGTTATACTAATGAATTAATTGTGATGATTCTGAGGAATCAAATATGGTCGTTCTAAAAGGAATATTGTGCGTGTGAATTATTGTGTGTTCTTATATTGTATCAAAGGATTTATTCAAATGTATTTTACAAGTTGATGGAGGATTTACTCATCTGTTTTTAAGATCTTTTGCAGCAGGTCTATAAGGATCCTCGCCACTAATTGCATTGCCTAGTTGCGGTGACTTAAAAGGACCCACAGTGAAAAAGTTTAGTATTACCGCTGATGCACTGTAAAAAAAAAAAAGGTGACAGACCTACTGTCACGAATATTTTTGGGCAAGCAGCTTGACAGCTGTGGCATGCCTTGTCGTTGGCCTTGTCTAGATGCATGTGATGGAAAATTGAATTGGTATGCCTTGTGCAAGTGCCATGGACATGGCCCACCCGCTGGGGTTGGCCTGAGGGTCGGGCCTAAGTGCGTGATGCCGAGGACACACGACCCTTGTTGTGCGCAGCCGATGCCGCGCGAGCCTTGCTGGGTGCCTTGTGGGCGCAACGGGGTGGTCGCAGGTGCCCAGACCTTGTCTGGGGCGCCCTGTCCCTTATGTTGCAGGTGATGGTGCCTGGACGCTGCCGCAGGCGCCCCGTGCCCATCTGGACACTGTCCGTAGGCACAAGGTGCAATGTCGAGGGCCCACGAGCCTCGTCGTGTGCACCTTGGGGCATGCAGGCACTATCTTAGGCGCCGAGACCTTGTCTGGGGCGCCCAGTGCCTGATGCTGCAGGAAGCTGGTGCTGGGCGCTGCCGCAGGCACCCAGTGACCACCTGCGCACTGCCGCAGGCACCGTGATGCAGCCGATATGAAGTTGGCTCAAAACGTGTGGGATCTTGACAACTTTGCTGAGCACCAAAGAGGGCCAAATGTTACCCTTGACTAATAAGAGATGTTGGCAAAGTTTCGTGGCAATTGGAGCTTGCATCTGATTTTAGTGAATTTTTGAAGTGTCCTATGACTATGTCGGGATTTGGCTGCAAAGGGGCATGTCTGGGTCTGGTCTGGCCTGAAAGGTACATTAACCTCTTTAGGGGGCTAGTTAGTCTCTGCCTGGCCTGCCCCCAGGCAGCCTACGCGGCTGCGTCCGGCTGGGCACCTGAGTGCCCGAGGGCCTCAAAGGCTATGTTATACCCGTGAATGGGGGTGTCGGGACACTTGGACTCCTTGGCGGTGTTGGGCCCATGGGGCCACACCGGCGGCTAGGTGAACTAGTCGTGGGTCACCCCGGGCTGCCTGGAGAGCACCCGGCTAGACACGTGAGTGCCTAGAACATGCCTATTGGCATGTCCCACTACCTCTAGCTCAGGTAGTGGGCTCCAACGGCTGTGGGGCCTTGCCCCACCCGCCGGTGTCCCTAATGTTGAGTTGTGCCAGCGTGCGCTTGTCGTATGGCTGGTTCCGCACATGGGCAAGTGCGGGAGTGCGAGGGGCGACGCACTAAGTTGGGACTTGTGTCCGGCATGGCCGAGATGGTCCGGGTGGTGGTGAGTGCACAGCGTTGCCCACGCTAGTGCGTCCCTACTGAAGGTGCTTGGCACTGGGGTTGCTCCATGAGGGAAGGTGTTCATTCAGTGGAGTGCCCCGCACATCCATGCCTTTGGGCAAAGGGGTGTGAGGATGAGGGAACTCACCGTGGGGCGGTTCAAGACCACCCTTAGTCATGCTTGTGGCACAAGGGTTGGTTCGGTTAGGCTGGTCGGGCCACCGATCATGAGTGTTGCTTGTTTGGTTGCCTAAATGTTGTCCCTTGTCGATTGATGAGTGTGGTTGCGAGTTAAATGCGTGTTATGCATGCCGCTGGACCTGGCTTCCAAGCGAAAAATTTATTTTGGAAAAATACTCATGACACCTACCATAATTATCTCCGGCCCGAGAATGCATGTCGACTGTATGTTCAATTCATCACTTATTGGACTTTATCTAGATAAGATGACTCTAATGATGGCCTACGGAACTTATAGGGTTAAGGTCTTTAAGCGTAAACGCCGCTTCGCCTTAGAAGCGTAATTTTATATTGTGTCCCCGCTGTACGCCCGGGAAAAACGATACCTTAGAAGCGTAATTTATATTTGCTTTAGAGAGAACGATACCTTTTTTTAAGATTTAGATGTCTTATAGGGTTAGGTCTTTAAGCGTAAACGTCGCCTCGCCTTGGAAGCGTAATTTATATTGTGTCCCCGCTGTACGCCCGGTAGGAAAACGATACCTTAGAAGCGTAATTTATATTTGCTTTAGAGAGAACGATACCTTTTTTTTAAGATTTAGATGTCTTATAGGGTTAAGGTCTTTAAGCGTAAACGTCGCTTCGCCTTAGAAGCGTAATTTAAATTATTGTGTCCCCGTACGTCAGGTAGGAAAAAATAAAGGAAAAAAGGGATGCGATAAGAAAACATTTTTATAAAATCGGTGTGGAGCAGTGATTTGACGATAAAATAGTGATATTAACTATATAATATATCAGAATTTGAACGGACGGGTATTTCGTAAAAAAATTGCAATCTTATATATATCTCATAATGAAAATGAATACCTTGTAAACAAATGAAACCTCAAGGTATCTCATAATAAAATTTAATTTCATTAAATTCGTTCAAACGTGGGGGTATCTTGTGAAATTTCAAAAAAAGGAGAGAAGATTACCGACTCAAGACTACAGACTATAAGGAACGCTTTTAAAGCAAAGCGTGGTTTACGCTTAAAGACCCTATCCTAACAAACCAAAATAAATTGGTGATAATTAAAACCATCCACACACTCATCACCTGCCTGCATTCGTTGCCAGAAATTGCATTCACCCTAAAAACGGCATCTCGGTAGAATTTTCAGAGAATGATCGAAGAGTGTTGACATACGGATCCATCTTAACCCAGGACCCACAATCATGTCTGCCTATCTCTTTCACCGAACCAAGGTCAACCCCGGTCAACGCGTACTGATAAATTCTTTGCCTTGTTGCAAAGATCAGATGTCCCCTCGTCACCACATACCCTGCTATCACCAAATTGTCTTTGTCAACGTCATACCCTAACTTCTCGACCATAACCCTGACCTTGACCAATTTCTGCCACGATTGTCGTTCTTCACATCTACAAGGACCCATAGTTTGAAGGTTAATCCCTTCAGTCTGACCAAGCACAGGGATGATGATGTCTTGTACCCGTCTCCCCATGGAAACAACCTCATTTCAGTTCCACCAAAGCCCTTGCAGGCATCTGTGGGTAACTGTATAAACCTGGATGTACACTTTTCTACATCGCAGGCGACAATATATGGCAGAAATCCGCTAGATCTTTCGTTCAAATATGTTCCGCAATCAGACACAATGTACAACTCTCCACGACAGAGAACTGGTGTATCAAAATTGACGTTTCTCTACTACCGCCTGTTATCCGCCCCTTCGGCTTCCAGGCATTATCCTCAAATGAATAGACGTCATATTCTGTTTCTTCTGTCCACTCCCCGGTAGTTTCAAACACCCAAAGCCTGCAGTTTTGTTGGAACGACGAGAACAGCGCCGCGTTTATGGTTCTGTTTAAATTGCACGAACTCACGCTATCGGGTAACCCGACACGTACAAGTGATCGTGTTACGGGGTTACACAGAAAAAGATCGCCTGGCACGCAACCGGGAAGAACTGGACTCGTTATTAGGGTTTGGCAGAGCAGGAGCCCGTCACTTGATGTCAGAATTCGTGCGGTATCCATCAACAACTTGACAGATGAATAGGGCACGCCCGTGGATGACATATTGTGCCCATTAACCAGTGTATCTCCAGATCAGCGAGAATCGTTATGTGAGAACGTGGCGGATGAAGAAGCCATGACCGTCATCGTTGCCCTTCCTTCTAATCAAATTATTGCACTGTTGTTTAGCAAATCTTGTATCATTGAGTAGCCTGAGAAACGGTCGGCACGTCGTTGATAATTTCATCAACTGCTTCGCCGGAAGCCATGAGAGGATGTTGATCAAAATGTCTGGACTCATGTGTGTGGATGGTGCTACTGTTGGGTATGCAACGACTGTCGAATGGCCCTTCAATTTTAAAAACCAGATCGAACCGTGACCTGGGGTTAGCCAAAAGGTCAACCGTCGGCGAGCCAACTAGTTCAACATAAATAATGAGGGAAGGGGTAAACAACAGGCGGACGGATTGTAAGCAACGGCTAGTTCATCGCCAACAGCTATATTCTGGTAAAGCTATAACCTACTGTATATAAGAGGGAAAGGGTGTTAATGTTTTAGGCAATAGGCATTACGACCGAGTGGTCATTCACGGATTGTGACGGCTAGTTCAGCTCCAACAGCTATATTTTGATGAAGCTGTAACCTATATAAAACAGACACTTCGATACTCTTTGTCCCAAGCAAATAAGCCATGTATCCCCCATCTTCACCACCACAATTGATGATAAATTTCAGACTATACATTGCAAATGTCGAGTTGCTGCTGCTCTCTCTGTCTCACGCAACACAATATCTGGGTCCGGCGGTAGGTTGTACTACAACTGCTGGAGATGTGGATTCTTTAGATGGTGGATGCCTGTTATGACGGATCGTTACGATCCTCGCATCAGTTAATGAAGCAGAGACGGCTTCGCACACAAATCCCCCACAACAATTGTCTACAACAAGAGTCAATCATCTTGATCAGGGTGCACCACATGGTGAAGGGACTGCAGACTCTGCACTTTCAGTTCAGGATATCACAAGCTGAGACAACAAATAAAGGAGGAATAGGCCTGGCAGGAAATGAAAAAAGCGCTCAAATATTGGGGAATTAGATTCATGTTTGCAGTATTTGCCATAGCATGTATCAGAAAAATGTAATGCATCCGTATTTAATTAAACAATTCATGTTGCTTTCAATTTATCTAGCTTTGTATGCATCACATTCTATGATTCGCTTCACATTATAAATACTTCCTAAAAAATGATTATAACCGATGTAATCTACAGTAACTTTAGTGCGTATAAGCACCGTATTACATTCACAGATTGGTCGTATTATCATTTTTTCAAGGGAATTACGTTCTTCAAGGTTCACTGACTGGTTGTTTAAAATCACTCGTCTTAAGCTTGCTCCGCAGTAGAGACGTCCATGCTACCCTCGTCTAGGTTGAAAAGATCGTACACTTCTGTGTTTCAGCATACGATACTGACCGTAACTTACCGAACAATCTTATCCATTTATCAATATGGAAGTGTGACTTGTACCTGCAGTTATGTACCTAAGCAATCCAACATGGGTGGAACCCGTACTTCGTAGAAATCCACTGATGAGACTCCATTCTATGTATCTATGCGATCAAAAACCTTATACATATCTACTGTGGAAGCATAGAGTCATCGTATAATTGCGTTGGAGGAAAGAGTCTGATGAACAATCTCACGGTATTATCCTAAAGCTCGAGGAAGTTCCCGGTAATCTATTGAGCACGTTTTATGGGGTTGAGGTCATTAAGACAAAAGTTTGTTTGGAGTACTAAAAACAGACGAGTCTTAACGAAGCGTCATTTAATGACAGTAAAAAATTTCGAAACGGATACTTGTCTCGGTAAAATAGGATGGAACAGTAGGCACGGCAAGCGGTCAAATCGAACATTATTAGCATCCTCTTACAGTGATGAAGTTATACAGAGTGGGTAATCCTGCAGGCGACCATGATAAGGGTCCGAAGTTGAACAAATACACTGAGGGAGTTAAATTATTTATCAAATCGATTGAAGTGGGTGACACTCTTCTGTTTTAAGATACCCTGCACCAGGTCTATAAGGATCCTCGCCATTAAAAGAAAGGATTAATGTTGTAATCGCCATGAGAGAACGGGCTCAAAAAAGGGATCGTATTCGCGTTCGTTGAAGCAAATCAAACAATAATGGTTGGTCTGTCAACTTTTTTACGGTGAATCTGTACCACATATAACATATATTGCGGGTACTGCCATCCAGCTGCATTTGGTAAATAATTAAAATGTATCAGTGTATTTGTTCAATTATACTGTAGATTATACACGTCTTCTAAGTTCAAATGACGTTGGACTTGACAGCTGACAGTGCCAATGTAGCTACTGTTCTATCTTATTTTACGAGAAAAGCATTCGTTTGGGAAAACGTGTATCAACATTGCATACCAATTAAGTGAAAAGTTTCTTCCAAAAGTACCCATCATCATGATAAAATAACAGAGCTCATTTCTCTACCATCATTATTACAAGACGTATGGAAATTGTTTCCTGTTTCTTTCAGCCAATCCTGTGCCGATGCTTGCATAGGAAGTGCATTTACATCGAGTGATGCAGTATAAGAAACGTGTAATTAAGTAGGGGTACGTGATGAAAAATGCCGAGATAAAATATTAAAACGACAGATAATTGAAGTATAGAATCCTAAAACGACTAATAAATAGAAAAAGGAAGGAGTAATTTCTGTCTTAAAATGACTCATCGTTAAGAAGCGCTTTTTATCCCTCCACTAATGGTGGCCACGAATCCGAATCCACCGGTTCCGGTTCCGGTTCCGGTTCCACCGGTTCCGGTTCCGGAAAATGTGTATTCGTATTCGGAACCGGTTTGGGCGGTTCCGGTTCCGGTTCCGGGTCCGGTTCCGGAATCTGTATTCGCTTCGGATTCGCTCAAATCAACGGTTCCGACCGGTTCCAGAGCGGTTCCGGTTCCGGTTCCGGTTCCGATCGGTTCCCGACCGGTTCCGGGGCGGTTCCGGAAAGATTCAATCGGCTCTAGTTTCTTCGTTTTAACTCCGATTTTAGATCCGTTTGCGTGCACACGTTGCTCTTTTCGTCCACTTTACTCCTAGCTAGGTTATTCCTCAAGTTTATAATCTTAAATGTGTAAGAAGAACCAAATACTTGAATTTTGTATTGAATTTGCAAAAATTAAAGAGCAAAGCGGATTTATTATATGATTCACTGCCTCGTTAAAACCTTATTAGGTAAAAACCCATTGGGAAAACCCTAATAAGGAAAAAGAGTACAGCTACTAATAGGTTACATGATTTCAATTTGGAAGTCTTAAAAGATTACATGGAAAGAAAGTAATACTAATACATTCTAAAAGATTACAATACAAAATAGCAGTCCTAAGTGGTGTTGTCCCCATTCATCTCGTACCAATCATCATGTTGCCCCTCGTATTGCAATGCGTGTGCTTGGCATCTCAGCTCGGCTAAGTCCCAATCATACTTCTCAACACAAACCTTGATTGAGTCCGGTGCAAGGCTTGATCTCTTTTCATCCAACACTCGTTTGCCCGCACTAAACGCCGACTCTGAAGCAACGGTTGATGCTGGAATTGCTAGTATATCTCGAGCTATCTTTGCAAGGATGGGGAACTTGCCTTCATGTGCTTGCCACCACTTAAGAACATCTATATCACCATCATCATCATCAAAACTAAAAGTGAAGTTAATGTAATCATCATAAGTACAAAATCCCGAACCCGATTGAACTGATCTTGGTCTTTTCAAAATACTAGAAATCAAAGTACTTCTTTTGCTACCGGCGCGTGGTGGTTTAGAAGAGGAACCACTACCACTAGCAGAAGAAAGCTCATCCGGACGGTACTTTGAAGTGTATCATCATGTAGCTTTTTCAAGGCTGCATTAACTTTTTCTACATATTGTTGAACATAACCATCATTGGGTGGACCTCCTGGAACAATACTATAATAATAATCAAGCAATTTTGTTAGACCATCCAATTTTATTTGAAGATCAAGAACAGTTGTCATACAATAAATCAAAGGAAATTCATTGAAATAGTTAAACCATTTAGACATCATATCATAAATAACACCACTAACCTCAGCAACATTCTTGTTCTCATGCAAGACATGGAAAATACTAAGCATTCATTTATGACAAGATGCACATTAGGTTCATAAACTAATGAAAACACCTTAGTTGCACTATCAAAACATTTTAAAACATTCTGTATGGCATTAGCCTTTACCCAAAAGTCCCCCCTCCTCCCAAAACGACGTCGTTTTGGCCCGATTCCAACGGTAACTTTGACCGGTTCCGGGGCGGTTCCGGTTCCACCGGTTCCGGTTCCGGTTCCGGTTCCACGGTTCCGAATCCGATGCGAATCCAGGCGGTTCCGGGCGGTTCCGGGCGGTTCCGGTTTCGGTTCGTTTCCCGAATCTCAAAACTTGTATTCGGATTCGATTCGCAAATGGGGGTTCCGGTTCCGAATCGGTTCCGGCCCGGTTCCGGCCGGTTCCGATTCCAATCGGTTCCGGGTAGATTCGCCGGTTCCGGGTAGATTCGGATTCGGTGGCCACCATTATCCCTCCAGATTATGGTCGTATCTCGTAGATGTGTCGGCATTTTATTGTGGGATCTTTCAAACACTTGCAACTTGCAATGCAGTTAAAGGCGACGACCTTAACAGACAAGGTGACTACAGTAATAAAAATGTATATCAAAAACATGCCATCTCATGGTCCTGTAACCTACTCTTTAGATCGTCATTACGTAAACATGGGGAAGATAACAATAACGATCGTTTTGACCGCTTGCCATTTTATTTCTCCGAGACAAGCATTTATTTCCCAAATTGTAAAAAAAACTTAATTCCGTCTTTAAATAATCGTCATTGTTATGTGAAACGTTCTCCCTGTGAAATACTCCTCCGTCCTGAATTGAGTTTGCTTTATAATATATAGTTTATCATGTAAGGAATCATATGCAAAACTTAAATTTTTAAAATTAATATCTTATGTGTTAAATATTGAAGTCAAACGACATGTCCAAATACTTCCGTCCTGAATTGACGTCTTGTTTGCTTTATGGTACGTTTTTCCACTTCAATATTAAGCATATAAGATAAAATAATTTTATAAAACTAAACTTTGTAACATATAGTTTATCATGCAAGGAATCATATGCAAAATTTAAATTTTCAAAATTAATTTATCTTATATGTTAAAAATTGAAGTCAAATGACATGTCCAAATAGTAAACAAGACGGTCAATTCAGGACGGAGGGAGTAGTAAACAGGACGGTCAATTCAGGACGGAGGGACTATGTTTTTTGCTCTTCCTACTTTCCCAGACGTATACAAAAAAATGCTTCTAAGACCATGATTATCAATGTTCTTATGGGTTCTTAAGTAAAAAATAAATAATAAATATGATGTGATGGTTCTTGTGGAAGAATTTTTAAGAACCCAAAAATGGGACATACCATGTTTTTCCTCTAATTATACTATGTCAAATATAAATAGTTAAATCTTAATATTTTAAAATCTTAATATTTTAAAAACTACTAAATATATACAAATAAACCAAATATATCAAGATTCTTAAAATCTCATTCTCTACCAAATGAAATCTATATTGATTATGATTTTCATATTTTAAATATATATTTATTTTAGGTAAATTAATATTTAATATTTATATTTTATTGATGTAAAAGTAATATTAAATATATTTGAAAAATATAATATGTTCCAATCTATTTATTATAATATTTTAATCCTAAATATCGAGTGAAAAATAATATTAATAATTTATATGAACAAGTTTATTTTATTTTTGTTTCAAAAATATAATAAATTTTAATCATCTATATAATATTAAGTTAAAATTATTTGTGTATTATTGAAAATAGTGGTGATAATAATAAATATTAATGTTTGTATTATACAATGCTTAATAGAATGTTGATGTTTGATTAAAAAAAGTTTTCTTATGTAATAATAAGTAGAACAACCAAATGATATGAGCCATATGGTCCATATCTGAATAACACTTTAGGGCCTATTAGAATCGTTGGTATTAGTTATCTGGTGTAAAGGGTTTCCGAGCTATGTTATTGCGAATCATCTACTAAACCCGTGGATGCACTTGACAATATATGAGAGTTGTTCACTGTAGTCATCATACGACAACCGCATGCCTTCAGATTTCAAACAAATAACGCAACGAGCTACAAGCTTACCACCATTGCTCATTTGCCACTGTCAGTTAGCTTACACAAAATCGGATATGAGAAGAAACAAGTTATGTTGAGTAGAACACCATCGTCAGTTCTCAATACTAACAATATCGAAGAGACAGAACTGAGTTACAGCTTCAAATAACAGGCTGGATGACCCAAGTTTTTTTTGATAATTTGGACATATAGCCAAATCATGGAGCAGCAGGTGGATGGGTTTGATTGGGCCTCGTTAAAACCCTCTAAGCAAAACACTGTAGGAAAAAGCTCAGAGGGGAAAAAGAGTACCCAACGCATCCGATTCCAGCCCTAACTAACAAGGTATGCAACCAATACATAACAAAAAACAGCAACACACATCAAAAACCAAGTACGAAATGAAATGACAGTTCAAAGAAAAAACACGCCGTTAACGAACGACCCATCTACCGAATTTTAGGCTTTTTATCAATCCGCCTCGGGCGTAGTGCTCTCGCTGGGGGAGTTGTACCGTGACCTTGATGGCCGGACACGTTGGACGGGGTATACGGAAAGACTCCGCCCGGGCACACAGCTTTGTCGGTATAGTCATCCGTAGAGTGTGTAAATACGCCGCATCGGAAACAGACAGGGGGTAGCTTCTCGTATGAGACCTCGGCGGTTGTCTCCATACCCGACACAGAAATCTTCAAACAGTGCAGGATGGGACGATCGGTACGTAACATAACCCTTAGTCGAAGATAGCCACCATCAGATCGACCATTCCGTCTGTCATACTCCTTGAAGATGCCGAGGCGGACCCCAAGCATAAAAGTCGTCGCTTTACTATGTAACACTAGAGGAACATGGTGAATCCTTGCCCAAATGGAAAAGTGTGTAAAATCATGATCCATTAGGGACTTTGTCTCGTCGATAACGGTCAGGACGAGGAGAGATCCATCATACACCCATGGACCTTCCTCAAACGCGTAGAACATACCCTCCAGGTCTTTGAAAAATAGAGTAAAAGAATTACTAGAGAAAGGATAAATATTGAGCTTACCTTCATCCATGTGCCACAATTTGGCCAACGTGCTCTCCAAAACCTTAAAGTCAGGCATCTTGTTGGTCATGAGTTTACCAAAGAGAGTGTGATTGAATGAGGGAAATGTACGGAAATATCTTGGGTCATCCAAGAGGGTGGGAACGCGTTCGTCATGCGTGAGGGAGCTCTCGTCCAACGGTAAGGCGAATGCGGATGATGGGGCTTCCATTGCTGTGTAGTAGACAGCCGAGCTGTGTGCTTGCTTGTGAGGAGGATGATGAGCGAATAATCGGGAATGAAAAGGCAAACTCAAGTACTGGAGAACGAGGGGACACATGCACATCGATGTGGAGTGGTTCAGTGGAGGATACTAGGGTATTAAATACTCCCCGGTCCTCCATGCAGACAGATGGCAAGAACCTCCTCGTGTCGGAGATGGTTTCCTTTTTTTACGGTGCATCGGTAACTACAAAACGCTTTACTGTGGCATGCGGGTCCTTTCAAATCACCGCACCAGGCAATGCAATTAATGGCGAGGATCCTTATAGACCTGGTGCAGGGTATCTTAGAACAGAAGAGTGTCACCCACTTCAGTCGATTTGATAAATAATTTAACTCCCTCAGTGTATTTGTTTAACTGTACACGCCTTATCATGGTCGCCTGCAGGATTACCCACTCTGTAGACCTTCATCACCATAAGAGGATGCTAATAATGTTCGATTTGACCGCTTGCTGAGCCTACTGTTCCATCTTATATTTGTACCGTTTCGAAAAAATTTTAATGTCATTAAATGACGCTTCGTTAAGAATCGTCGTTTTACTACTCCAAACAAACTGTTGTTTACTCTTAATGACCCTACCTCATAAAACGTGCTCAATAAATTACTGGGATCGAAGAGTGTTCAACTGCACACGCTTTGGGATAATACCGTGAGATTCATAATCAGACTCATTCCTCCAAAGCAATTAAACGAGGACTCTTAGCTTCCACAGTAGATATGTCTAATTAAGTTTTAATCGCATAGAAATATAGAATGGAGTCTTATCAGTGGAGTTCTACGAAATACGGGTTTCCACCCATGTTGGATTGCTAAGGTACACAACTGCAGGGACAAGTCACAACTTCCATATTGATAAATGGATAAGATGGTTCGGTAAGTTACGGTCAGTTAGTTTCGTATGCTGAAACACAAGCGTTCGTTCCTCTCAACCTCGACGAGGGTAGCATGGACGTCTGTACTGCGGAGCACGTTAAACTCGACGGGTGATTTTAATACAACCAGTGAACCATGAAGAACGTAATTTTCTTGAAAAAAGGATAAAACGATCTAAATATGGTTCCGCGATCATATCAACTATGTGTATCAAGATTTGTACAGATAAGTCTGTCCAAAACCTTCCTTCAATGTGTAAATTAACAACTGGAATAGCGTGACTTACGCTGTCCTTCTGCAGGCCGGCATTCCAGTTATTAACATATCCATTGAATGTATCCATATGCCTCAGAGCATATCCCGCAGTCCACGTTGTTCGTGTATGTTTTCCAGGTCATATCAACTACATTGAATCAAACGATGTCGCAGCCGGTAGGGTGTTTGATAGACAGGTTGACGAACAGACAAATAACGATACGCTGTCTAACTACGAAATGGTTAACGTCTCTTACCCTAAAGTTGTAGAATAACCGTATAACGCTATAGTAAGTTAATCTACACGATACAAGGTCATATATCACGCTGCCATATTTTTCTATCGGATGAAAGTCATTCCCTAGTATGGGTCGATCGTCCAACAACCAGTTCTTCCGGTTCCTGTAGTCTACGACGAGCACATAAAAGTGATGATGTGCTGTTACAGGGATCGATGAATATCATATCAAACTTAATGGTGTCTTTAGTGTTAAACCCAGAAACCTGAAAATCCAAGTGCATCTGGTTAGTTGCATCAGCAACGCGGTTAAGCTCCCCCCCCCCGGCCTGGTTGTTGATTTTCGCCGATTGCACGCATCTGCAAAGGTCAGCAATTGCTGTAATCACACAACATAGACAGACGCTATAATGTCGACGTTAGAAGATACGGCGATTATTTCCCGATCAGTCCTTCAAAAGATGGCTAATCGAGCGACGTAGTTATACACAATGTTCATTAATTTTCACGGGAAAATAATGGGTAAGAGGTGGCGGGGAGAAAAGATTTTATCAAAAGCATGACATCATATCATCACGACACACTTACAAGCGAAATATGGGAATACGTAACCCTATTTAAGTGAAATAGGGTATTCCATTAGACTGAATGAGGGAAATGTACGGAAATATCACCAAGGAGAATGTGACTGAATGAGGGAAATGTACGGAAATATCCTGGGTCATCCAAGAGGGTGGGAACGCGTTCGTCATGCGTGAGGGAGCTCTCGTCCAACTGTGAGACGAATGCGGATGATGGGGTTTCCATTGCTGTAGTAGACAGCCGAGCTGTGTTGTGCTTGTGTGGGGGATGATGAGCGAATAATCGGGAATGAAAAGGCAAGCTCAAGTACTGGAGAACTAGGGGACACATGCACATCGGTGCGGACTACTAGGGTATTAAATACTCCTCCCGTCCTCCGTCGCAATGTCAAGAAATAAGTGTAAATAAATACGGAGTACTATATTCTAGTGTCAAAATGTCATTAGGCCGAAAGTTAGGCTCAGTTTGGATAAAATATGCAAAATATTAATTTTATAAAAGTGAAGGACTTAATAGAAAAACCTAAAGAAGATTAGTGGTGAATTCACAGTTATGCACTATGCCTTATGAGCCTCCATTACGTGCAACGATGAAATAGCCGTCGAGAAGATGGCTAATCGAGCGACGTAGTTATACACAATGTTCGTTAATTTTGGCGGGAAAATTATGGGTAAGAGGTGGCGGGGCGAAAAGCGTTTATCAAAAGCAGTATACATCTCATCATCATGACACACTTACAAGCGAAATATGGGAATACATAACCCTATTTAAGTAAAATAGGGTATTCCATTAGAAATAACCCGATTTTGGTTAAACAGGGGTACCAGCGATAGCAAATTACAAAATACACCCAACACTGCATATCAGAATTTGAGCGTCCTACGAACGTTGGGCTTGGTCGTGTGGTACTCCTTTAGCGCCTTACGACAGTTATTCCATGTCCTCACAATCTCGCGACGCTTGACGTCATCATCCTCGAGGTAGCGGAATTCTGCGGCATCCACGGACGTCTTGTATGCTTCCACGAGTTCGGAAAGGGTTTTGTACTCAGCCCCCAGACGATCGAGAAACAAATGTGTAACAGTCCACTCTTTGTGGATTAAGAGGATGTTTAGCGGTTTAATTTTTGTCAGCACTCGAGCAACGCGGCGCATTACAACCTGTCCCAGATTACGGAACTCTTCTTCCACGATGGTTGACATTGTCAACGGGTGTTTCGACTCGCATGGTCGTGGCTGGAAGTCTTCGTCGTCACTCCACACTATGTCCCCATCATCTTTCATATAAGACATGATCGTAGCAATTTAAGAAACGTTGTTTCGACTTGGGAATGCGCAGCTGATTTTGTGTATGTTGGCCCTATTTATAGCATCGCTAGTGTTGAGTACTGAAGGGCAAGTGCGGTGAGTACATTTAGACTCGTTCGGTTTAAAATTTGTCCGAATACACCCAATAAATAACTCAAAGCGAACGAAAGTATTACAAACCGGTTCACTCACGAGTAAACCGGTGTGCTGAGACAATTTTGTGTCTATTAGTTTGTAAAGTAGGTTCTTTTAACATAATCGAGGCTTAGGTACAGTACGCAGCAATGCGCCAACTCTCAAATGGGTCTATGCCCCTTCTCATGGTCGGATGGAAAGTGGATGCTACACTCTCCCACATCCGTTAATATCTTTGAACATGTAACATGTCTAACGCACATTACATACAGGTTGGGAGATAATGAGTTCAAGAAAGTGATGTTTATGCATTGATGATAGAGAAGACCACTAATTAACGACCACAAATTAATCCCTGGCCATATAACCACGATCTGAACCCCGGGTTACCAAAGCAGGGTGCTGCCCACTGCAATCGAATTGATGAGTAACGTATATCTATCCATACATTTGTTCAGCTAAGCACAACTTCCCTTCTTCGCCTTAACACTGTCCGCCAGGACGTTTTTTCGGTAGGCATAAAATAAATGGCTGTAATAAGTTACAATAGAAAGGTAAGCGACTGGATGGAACGTATGTCTGGTATCCATCATTAAATGTGTTTTGTTTATAAACTCGTACTTAGTGAGCAAATTAAGACTGACAGGCAGCAAGAACCGCCTCATGGCCACTAATACAAAACGTTCTATCCTGGCGACTTTGGTAAGCGAATTCAGAGATAATGATGGTAAGTCTGCCTTCTTTGTTACAGTGCAAACCTACTGCTGTGTGTCCTTCCAAATCACCGCTTGTAAACAAGTGGCTGGGATCTTTTCGAGGCTGGTGCACGTGTGTGACAAAATGCAAACGATTTGACAATAATTAGCCTCGATATACGCATTTGCTTAGTTTATGCCCCCTTTTTTGTGACCACCATCATGACCATCGGTAACACCTCCAATACGGTGGGTTCTAGGTTCGATTTGACAGGTTACCATGCCTAGTGCCCACTATCATCATTTTTTAGTAATCGCATAAATCATAACTATTGGTTTTTGAAAATAATATTTTTATTGTTCTCTTTTTTTTTTTTTGGGGTGTGTACAGCTGTCTGTCCCTCCTCCAAGGGGTGCCTGTGTATAAATGCAAGGATTGATTAGTAGCATCTGATAGATCCATCGTCAATTACAGAGTAGAAAATTTGTATTTTTAACTTTTCACATCTCAAACGCACAATACACGCAGGTTGAGACATCATGGGTTCAAGAAAGCGAACTTATGCATCGACGATAGAGATGAAAAACGCAGAGCAAACTTCACATGAAGAGTTTGAGCACTTCCTCAGACGGTTCGCATTGACAAGCGAGTCTCACAAGATGTCGGCATTTATCTGGAATGAAAAGGAAAGACAGCGTTCCGTCTATCAGAACGGTTGGCAGAGCTCCTTCTAGATATGCCGAGCGGAGAATACGAGCGAATGGACCATGAGGCGGATTGTGTGTTCCGTGCTTTATTACGTTGCAAGTCGTCGGGTTCCAACCGTTCATCGATCGCGCCACCTCGTACTTGCAATTGGCAAGGCTGTATCACGAGCTCTACATCAATCACCACCAACACATGGCAATCAGGCAGGGCGGATCGAGTTACACGAGGAACTCAATCTTGCACGGTCGAATCTGGTGATGTACGCAAGCGCCAAATATTCCCAGAAAGAGTCCGTGCAAATGAATTCGGCGTGTAATTGTTGGTAGTTAGTTTCCTACATTTTGGTAGCACAGCTTTTTCCCGGTCGATGTGGCTATTGTTCAGTTTATTTTACCCAGACAAGCGTTTATTACGAAAAAACGTGGTAGAAACTTATTTAAGTCTCAGTCGTGTAATGGCTGGTAGTTAATTTCCTATTTTAGTAGCCAAGCTCCCGTAGCTTTGTCTTAGGTTAGAAACCTACCCTTAATTAAAAAAAATGTCCCGGGTTCGAAACCTACCCTTAATTATCCAAAAAAAAAATCCTGTTTTGATAGGTGTGCTTACTGCTTATCTGTGGTCGATGTGGCTACTGTTCACTCTTATTGTATCCAGACGGGCGTTTATTTCGAAAAAACGTGGAGGAAGCTTATTTCAGTTCATTTAAAATAAGGATTCTTTAAGAGGCTTAAAATATAACCCGTTTAAAAAATATATCGTCTAAATGGGATCTTCCTTTATATCAAAATCAAACCAATCTTGACGGATTTGCGTGAGCAATACCCTCTGATGACGTGAAATCTTTTGGACAGTGATTTTTAAATTTATGCAAACGCACATGTACTAGTTGAACACAACGAAAAGCACTGTATGCGTGCAGCGTATGGCATCATTAGACTTATCTTACTGTGATACCCAGTGTAGGGGTCACCTCCCACATCGATCGGGAGAGCGCACGAACCACACCTTATTGGTGTGGGGATACTCTTGCCTTGTGAGAGGCCTTTTGGGGATGGTACCCCGGAAGCAAAACCGTGCGGGCTGCGGCCCAAAGCGGACAATATCTCACAAGTGGGTTGATTACTGGGCGGTTACAGATGGTATCAGAGCCAGGCCCAGGTCGGTGTGCCAGCGGGGACGCTGGGCTCCCAAGGGGGGTAGAGTGTGATACCCAGTGTAGGGGTCACCTCCCACATCGATCGGGAGAGCGCACGAACCACACCTTATAGTGTGGGGATACTCTTGCCTTGTGAGAGGCCTTTTGGGGATGGTACCCCGGAAGCAAAACCGTGCGGGCTGCGCCCAAAGCGGACAATATCTCACAAGTGGGTTGATTACTGGGCTGTTACTGTATCGCTCTGATGACTGGAAATACCGAGTTTAGGAATACCGAGTTAGGAATTAGAAGCTTAGGGCTAAGGGCTGAGTGTTAGCATTAGAGATATGCTAGTTAGGAACTACCGGTGAGTACCAGATACCTACAATACCAGACTCCCCCTCCACATACCCTATTATATAACTTGGGAAAGGACGCCAGAGAGAGGAAAAGCCCTCTCACACTCGGGAAAACCCGATCTGGTAGTTGTGTAGCAATCACACGGTAAACAAGAACGACATGTAGTAGATTCCAAGAACTGGAAGTCCGGAGATAGTCCCCGGTTGAACCACAACACCCGCACTTAATAGCGGTAGAATGAGCACTCCAACCACGAGGAGGCTGCAACTTACAACAGCATGGGGCGACGTGCTTAGCAGTCGCGAAACCTAGCTAGTCAACCAACGCAGGACAAAGCACTAACCGTGCAATGGAATGAGAAAGGGAGCAGCAACGGGACCCGAGACACAGGTCTACGGGATAGTAATACTTGAATAATACCACCAACGGTATGCTAGCTGACTAAGACATAGTCGAAAGCGGGAACTCCAAAACTACGACGCCATTAAGGTCACAGTACCTGGACATATAGCTCAGACAACTACAAGAACAACCATGCGATATAAAACCCAATAGGACTACGGGAGTAGTGCCTAAACAAGGAAGGCTCAGTAACCACCTCAGATGTGTGGGGGCGAGCCACAAGGAACGACAATAACCAAATGAAACGGGAATCTCCACGGAATGGGAAATACCCAGTCTACCAGCCACGTCTAGACCACCAAGAAGCTACCTAAAGGGGCGAGTATACCAATTGTAGATCAATAAGATCAAGGGAAAGGTTAACAAGACTATTAAATACAAGCAGAAACAATACCAAGATTGGTATAGGATTAACCAAAAACCACCGATACCACGCACTTGCCAAGGCAAGTGCAGTAAAGACAGAGATATGTAAAGGAACACTAACACGTCACAAGTACATAGTAATGTACGGTGACCGTAACGAAACAACCACAGGAATAAACATCCTAAAACTGAAGGAATGGAACCTTGGAAAGGCCTAACGGCCCGACCACTGTATTTAGAACATACCAGTCAGCGAGAGGCTTGACTTGGTCAAGACCTCAAACATGGCTATGCCATAAGAGATTTCTTTTAACACCGAACCATTATTTAAAAAAAAAAAAAAACCCAAAATTTTCCTTTCAAAACCACAACCTTCTTTTAAAAAAACCTTGGATTTTAAAACCGAACCAACATGATTATGGTGAGTATCATAGAATGATACAAGAGGAGTTGGCAACAGAATACTTCACCTAGGCGTGTGACGAACACTACGAGTGTACCCGTTACGGGATGTGGGACAACCGCACTCCGAAGGAGCTTGCGGGCCCGACATATAGTTGGGTAAGTGGTAACGTATCAACATGGTACCCCACGTATGTATACCTGTAGTGTACGACACACGGGAAGTAGTCGACTCCGTCCTACGGACCATTAGTAAGTTCAAACCAGAACAGCTGGACACCTCAGACGACCAGGTATCAAGGAACTCAGAGAATCCATCTGAAGATAAGGAATGAAGACTGGGAAGTGCAAAAAGCACAGACTAGTAAATATAGACATTGGACATGTCTCGAGGACGCCAAACAAATACGTGATAGCTGGAAGGTATACCCAGCCTAAACACAGTAAGGCATTTGCCTAACGTGAACACCACAATGCTCAGTAAACGGGACAGAACTCCCAAGAGCAATCACAAGATTACTACGAAGCACAATCCATCATTGGAGAGGAATATAAACCTAGTCAAGAATACTAGGAGCAAGTGTAAACAGTCTACCCAAGAACGGAGACGTTATAACCCAAAAAAAAGGGACGACTCAAGTACAATACTATAAGACGGTATAGTGGACAACATATCATAAACATTAGCCGGATGTAACGGCATAACTACCAGCACCCAGGAGCGATCCTTGAAGGGTGTCTGCGTTAACAACAGTTGAACAAGCATAATGATATGAGCACGGGAGCTAAAACGAACACTCGGTTAGGACACCGAAGGGATTTCACTTAACAGGAAATGCCCTAAAATACTGAGAGGCATCTATTAACACCAGATTGCCTGAAGGGTCTCCTATGAACGGAAGCGTGATGCCACGACTTACCATGGAGCCCAATAATACCTCCAACCTATGACGGTATACATGGAGTGGAAACATGTATAAGCAGCTTGCAAAGAGCATAGCTTGCAGCAATATGGCTCTAAAGCCATAAACCTGATGCGTTGTGTAACCTTAAACGGTTGCAAAACCCACACCATTACTAACAAGACTTGCAAGAAATATTGCCTCATACGACAAGAAATCAACAACTGGACCATAAATTCAAATCCAACATCCTTAATGGCTTGGAGTAATGGCCGACTCAATGTCACTGTCACTAGGGCATCAGCCTAGTATACAGTTGACGGAGTTCTTAATTACCGCCACGCCTTCTGTAGCAATGGTGGCACAGAGGCATGAGGATCATGATAATGCCAACATTGGCCTAGTCCACACCTGGACACTACGAGAAACCCAAGGGAAGGTACCCCTCGTAACCGAAGACCACTAATGCAGTGATGATGTGAACCCTTAGAAAAGGCTTCCATTTACTATAACAGTAAAACCACGCAATAGATATTGCCAAGGGATAATGGGATAAGGAAACGAGATTTCCAAACCATTACGACTTAAGGGAGTAAGCATACTCCATATACACCCAAACATATAATGGACCATTGTGTAAACACCAACATAGCAAACCTCGTCATTAGACCTATGAGTGGAGACAAACCCCTCAATAAGAACTTTCATTATCAATGACAGAGTACTCTTCAATTGGAGAACGGGACCAGAAAACCCTTGAAGCTTCATGGGATGTCCCGGTGATGTACGTACAAGAATAAAAACCGCACAACTAGAGCCTATAACCAATGCTCAGCTCTGGGAAGACAGTAATTGTCAAAAACAATCAATGTGAGTGCACAATGCACACCATGAATGACCAACGCTCAAGAGAGCTTGTAACCCGATAAACCACTTCATCCTTGGTCAACCAAGATACTTGGTAAATTGTACCACAAATGATGATAGAATGTGAGGTAAGTTAACCTACACATAAAACCTAAGTGGAATAAAACACCTCCACATTGGGAAGATAATAAGATTGCCGTATGCTACGACAACCGTCATACACACAAACACAGGAAACTCCTAGTGTATTTACACCATAAGGAAATGGTGCCAATGACAATGTCACTAAGTAAAAAGGAACTACCACAGTAACAGAAACAGTTAAAGCAATGTTGTACAATGAGTAAGAATACGGTGTGCAACAGGCGACCGCTATGAGGAAGTAGTTAAGCAATGACACAGAGTATAAGTATGGGATGACAGGCAGAAATATTCTTTCCTATCACATAAGTGACTTACTGTCAAGCGTTTACGCCTCTGCAGTCTGTATGACTGAGTGTTTTGGCATTGCACTTGTTCAGCTAATGATCTAATGAGATGGCTAGGGATATGGAGAATGTAAACCGTAGTAGATCCTTCCTTTCACCACAAACATGGCATAAGCCAGTCAAGCAAGCTTAGAAACATACAGTGCGGCCTAAGGCCAAAGAAGCACGAAGAGTGTACAACACACTAGTAATCACAAGATGTGAATTCCATTGGAATACAAGGTGGAAGGAGATACAAGAAGGTCACTAGGACCAACGCATAGAGAAGGCAAGGCCATACAAGTAAAGGACACTTGTACCGAACCAGGAGAACTGGTATGATTTAGAAGCTAGTGACAACAGAGGAAGCACTACAACTAAGCAGTGACTTAACCTCGCCCGACAATAAGTCGGAAAAGCTTAGCGAATGATCGTGGAAGTACAAACAGTGTGTATACTAGATTGCCAGGGAGCTGGTTATAAACCTACAACTCATTGAGTTCAACCACGGTAAAGAATACCGCATTTCCCTAGTAAACCTTATTTCCATAATAGACGGATAAAAAGGTGATGTATAGCACATTAATGTTAACAAGAAGGGTGGATAACCCAAGTTATCAGGGTCGCGCAGCAGAAGCTAGTGGGCCCTAGCTAGGAGATTAATGTACCTAGTAACCATAATACAATGGCTATTAATGCCTTGAAGCCTAATAGGCTAGAACCGAATTAATGATGAGTTAAATAAACTCATATAGGAACTCTTGGTGCAAA
The DNA here is from genome assembly GCA_023374045.1 of Limonium bicolor. NCBI lineage: Eukaryota > Viridiplantae > Streptophyta > Magnoliopsida > Caryophyllales > Plumbaginaceae > Limonium > Limonium bicolor. The sequence goes on from CM041776.1 coordinate 429,288,541, forward strand.
GACTAAACCGTTGGTATGGTTAAGACCCTTTGACCAGAGCATATTCTATAGTATACCGTAGTGAAGCTAAACGCTTCAGTTTGCCCGAATTGATTAAACCAATGTTTAATAATAATAACATATGGTAGATTACGTGGGCGTAATCCCTTTTAAGGGGGGTAGAGCGAAAACCGCTTAATGTAAGTTTTGTGAATAAACACATAAACCGTAATGTGCATAGCACAAATGAGAATCAAATTGATGATTGATATTATGTTAAATAAACATAAGTATTCATTCATATTGTAATTATGGTAATTAGGCATTAGACATGCAAATACCATAGGAGGAATATACCCATCTTGTAACCCAGTGTAAGAGTATTAGCAAAGAAGAGTAATGAGTAGTGGACGGAGCTCCACAAGTATTGTAACCCTTAAGGAAGTAGTACGAATGGAGTAAGAGTAGTAGAGGAATGTAGCCATGAGTAGTGTATTCGTAAGTACGTCATTTGAAGTGAATTGAGAACAACTGAATTTCATAAGTATTGTATTCCCTAGTTAGAATATTGGAGATGATGGTGAGTAATGGATGGAAGTAGTGAAGGTTGATAAAATGAGCATTTAGGTATTGAACCACGGAGTAAAGCATTTGGGAAGTAGAGTGAGGATGATTGATGGACCAATTCCATCCTTTGGAGATGTATGAATTCGTATCACAACTAGAAGGGGGAAAAAGATAGAAAATGAAAACTAGTAAATTATTTGTTTGTTTGAAACTGACGTGGGAAGTTGAACTTGATCCTGATCAGATCAAGGGAAACTGAACACAAATTGGGGTGGAAAGATAATTCAACACTGATGCTGATCACATCAGGGTCGAATGATTCTTGAAGCTCCCCTTAAGTGGTCACAAGAATCATATAGGATAGAAGTGATGAATATAAATTGGAATTTGAAGTTGTGTGTTTTAGAAAATTTTTAATTGGTAGTAGTGAAAGAATTTCCCTTAGTATGGAGAATGACGATCTGTTAGAAGTGTGTACCGAAGAAGATAGTAAGGTAGTATGTTGTATTATTCCAAGGGCAGCGGGACATAGAGGAGTTCTGTGTTTAGATGACCTTGGTGCCTGAGGGATTGTATGTGTATTGCATTGCTTGGGGAATAGCTTTGCACTGTATGTATGAACTTTGTAATGGGGAACCGGGTAGCCAGTGGTGGTGCGGATTGGAGTAACTGTTGTATATTGGTATAGTATGGTATGTAGGAACCTTGAGGGATTTGGGAATTGTAAGGAGGAAAGACGTATGACTTTGGCACTAGACAAGTATAAAGGAGTAAGTATAGTAAGTCTATAACCTCGAACAACTTTGAGGACAAAGTTCTTAAGGGGGGTAGATTGAAATACCCCGAACTTAAATATAGGGATTGAAATAATTCTAATATGTATTGAAGGGCCTAACAATGCCTAATTAATATCTGTAAAGAAAAATAAATCCAAAAGAAATGAAGAAACGCTTAAAAAGCGAAAAACGCTAAATAAGCGTTAAATAACCATAGGAGGTACGAGACCTCGGTAAGCGTATTATATGGATTCTAAAGGCTTAATTACACCTAAATAACATGTAGAAACAAATTCCCGAAGAAAACGGATCCTTAAAATGGATTAAAAACACAAACGAACCTTAAAGCGTGTTTTTCGAGGAAACCGGGAAAACGCGACTTTAAGCGGGTCAAATAGACTCGTAGTAATTTTGGTCAACCAAATAGTCATTAATAAACATTAATGAAGGTGGAGGACCAATAAAATTAATTAAACGAGAAAATTCCGGAAAACGGGTTCCGGTGAGTGAATAATGTAAAAACTAAAAGTTGTGGGGTGCTAAGTGTAATAAAACCAAAGTATCTCCCCCATTTGCAATTAAAAATCAGAAACCCATATGTTGGGTGTGTGTGGGACGGCTGCACTCTCCCTCTCTCTTTTAATTACTTTCTAACTCACTAAAAGACAAAAGAATAAAGTAGAAAGTAAATAAAGTGAAAAAAATAGAAGTCTCTTCCTACACTCTTGCCTCTCACGTTTGTTCCCCCCCCCATCTGATCCTTCTTCTTCCTCCAGCCTAGAAATGGCGATTTGGAGAGCTCCCTTCACCAAGCTCTTCTCTCCTCTTGTTCAAGGTTCAAACCTTGTCCAAATCTCATAAAAATTACACCATTGCACTCCTCTTCTCTCTGGCTTCATTTTCCACCCTTCAAAAGTCTAAAAGCTCACACTTCATCTCCATGTGTGTGGATCATTTTGGAGCTTGAAGACCACCATTGTGACCCCCTTCATCTCCACATTGTTCTAAGGTAAAAATAGTCTCAAAAGTCCATCTTTTTCTAGCTTTTATTTGCAAAACGAAAATACAAGTGGAGCCTTGATTTTCTTCCTTGCTTCCAGCCGATTCTTGGCTTCTTGGAGGAGTAAAAATATTGCTCTTGTGCTATTCTAAACTTCATCTACTCACTTGCAAGGTAATGTCAATTCCTAAACCCTAAAACTTACCTTAAAGCTTTAAAGTTGATTAAGGGTTAGTTTAATTTAGAATGTGTATAATGAATGGGCTGTAGCTTGTGAGAATTGAATCTCCATAACGGTGGGAAGAGAGGAAGGGAAAGAAAGAGGAAAGAAAGAAGAAAGAAGAAGGGAGGAAGAACTAGTAAGAAAACAAGGTAATTACACTCATCCTAGTGCAACTTTTGTATGTTGTTGTAACAGATTTTAGTAGTTTAAAATGTGTATTGTAAATGGTAATGAGTAGTAGTGTAATGTGTAAGAGAACCAAACAGTTTTAAAGCTTTAAAAGACATTGGAAAACTTGCTAAAACCTTAAGGAAGGAAATGGTGAATGTGCAGGATTTAGTGAGTGTTTGATGTGTAGTATTGTGTTGGAGATTTGGTATATTAATGCTGTTTACAAACAGGTGAAATGAGTGACGATTTGGGAACTAAAACATGTGGTGAGAATGTAAAAATATAGGGGAGACTATGTCAAAATTTACCTAGAAACTAGAGAACTTAAGAACTAGAAACTAGGTGAAAACATGTATTTGAAATAGATTTTGATTGGAGCTAGTAGGTGGGTACTTTAGGAGAGGTGTGTAATGCATTATAAACCTTAGGAATGGCATTGTAAGAGGGAGCTATAGATGGAGGAAGTGAGAATCAAAATATGTAGCAAAACTAGACTAAGAAGAGATAGTGCAAAGTGCAAAATGTAAGAATTAATGTTTGTGAATTTGAGCAAGAATTGGAGTAAGGGTTTAACCAATGATTTGGAGAGGTTTAGTGCATGTTTTAAGGTGTTTAAACATGTAGGAAACATGTGGAAAGATTGTGGAATAAGTGGGAAAAGATTGGGGTGAATTTGGAGTCCTAAATGAGTAGAAAAACACTTTTAAAAACAGGTTCTGTTGTGGACCGCCCCTATGGACCGCCCCTATGGGGAGGTCCATAGTCGAATTCAGCTGGACGGATTCGTTTCTGTCACGGACCGCCCCTAGGGACCCCACAGGGGAGGTCCAGTGCAGAGAAGATTAAAAAAAAAAATTGGTTTCTGTCTCGGACCGCCCCTACGGACCGCCCCTATGGGGTGGTCCAGTACTGGAATCTCGCAGCATAAATGGCTTCTGTCTCGGACCGCCCCTAGGGACCGCCCCACAGGGGAGGTCCGGTCAAAAAAAAAATTTTTTTTTTTTTTGGGCTTGAGCAGTAAGCCATAGGGAGAATAATGATGGTAAGGAGAAAATAATATACACATAAGAACCTAAGAAAATGAGCTTAGGAAAATGATGTGAAGTAAATGATTTTGGAATTAAGTATGAAATCTAAGGAACTAGTAATGGTACATTGGGAAATATAAAGGATGAAACGTGTTGGGTTACCCATAGGGAATTAACCACTCGATCACATGTATGTTATAGGACTTGGATTGTGAACACCAGAGGAAAGTTGGATACAAGTACAACGGTGAACGGTATGATTTCTTCATGCCCTGTATCCTAATCTGGTTACCCCGATTTATGTGCTTACTTGACCACCAATAAGATAAATGCATGAATCGGACTATATTGCACTTACTTGTGCTTGTTTATATTGTTCTTGGTATATTTCTCTTGAACAATAGTTTGTATAACTCATGAAATATATGAATGATGATGTGGTGTAAATGAATCTTGTAATGTACTTATGTATTGTATTGCATTTCGTATGAAAGTGTATTGAGCAATGTATTTGTGAATGTGGCTTGAGTGTTGACTCTACTAAATTCCTAACTACCTAACTTCTAACTTAAGTGAGTAAATTGGAATGAGTAGAAGTCCGATATAGTTTCGGCCACGCGTGAGGATGAGGAGACACAAGAGGTTGGATCCGATTCCTGGTTCGTAAGCTGGTCCACGGCCCAAATCCCTTAAATGGGTAGCATCCTGGATTGGTGAACCAAGTAAATCCCGGTGGTGGGACGGAGTAGTCCCCGCCGGAGGAGGTCCTGACGACTTAACATGAGTAAGGGTAAGGAGTAAGTATGTATGAGTATGAGTATGTATGCGTATGTATGAAGTAACGAGTAAAAGAGTAATCCACCCGATTAACCCGGGTGGACCAATGAAGCTAACAAGAACTAACCTTGTGTATGTGATGAGTATGTGTACTTGGAGAGAAAAGTATGTGTCGGACGGTTGTATTGTATTCTTTGTATGTAATGGTGTGTATGTATGTGTGCCTTGCGTAAATATTAATGTATTGTGTATAAGAGCATGTATGCATGTATGTTTGTATGAAAATGAACCGCATGTATTCGACCAAGTGGTCGGCGTACCCTCACTAGTACACGGGGTATGCGGTTATCATGCTCAGCGAAAGCTGACCCCTTCGGGGGAACGTTTTTAGTGTGCAGGTACCCGAAGCGGATGTGATCAAGGTAGGAGACCGGCGGCACGCCTTGTACTTAGAAAGTAGGTAGTTGTGAGAAATGGGTAGATGTAGACTCTTAGTGAGCATGTATGTACTTGGAAGAGATATTATAAATGTATAAGAATCCTAGTAGACTCGGTATGTGTATTAAATTGTATTGTACATGGAGCATTGTATGGAATGAAGATTGCAGTACTCATTTGGTAAATGGAGTATGTGTTGTAGTTAGGTAGTACTCGGGATTCCGGTCCATCAGACTGATGCTGTATGTAGAGGTAGTAGCCTTGTTAGTCACGTGGGTGACTAACGGCATTGTATCACCCATTGTATGTAAGTATATTTCCGCTGCGTGTATCTGATATGTATGGAGATTGGACGGTAAGCACTGTACTAATGGTAGGGGTGTTACACTTACCTAGATAAATTCGTAATTAGCGGGGAAAATATAGTTGACAGAATGCAACAACATAAGCTATGGTTGGGAAAATATAGTTGTCGCATATTTTTTTGTTTCTTTTTCTCTCGCATGGCGGAGACTGACTGACTATAAAACACGCTTCTAAAGCAAAGCGTCATTTAAAGACCCTAAACCAATAAAATATATCTCATTTGGGATCGTTCTTCAAATCATACGAAACAATCCCAACGGAATTGGTGAGCATTTAATTACCCATGTCTACGTGAGATATTTAATAAACACGTATAGCCTACACATAACAAAAGTACAGTACGGGTACGGCATCATGGTACCTAGATAGATTCGTAGTGAGGACGAAAATCGAAAATATAGTTGACAAGATGGCAAGAATCAGAGATAATTATGGTAGGCGTGTCACTTTTTTACACTGTGCATCCGGCAAAGACGAAACTATTCACTGTGGGTCCTTTCAAATCACGCCACTAGGCAATGCAATTAATGGCGAAAGGATCCAATTATAATAGACCTGCTGCAAAAGATCTCAAAAAGATGGGTGTCACCACTTCAATCGATTTGACAAAATAATTTAAAACCAATCAGTTTATTTGTTCAACGTACACGCCTTCACATGGTCGCGCAGGATTACCCATTCCGTAGAACTTCATCACCGTAACCATGCGGAGGATGCTACTTACGTTCGATTTCACCGCTTGCTGTGCTTACTGTTCCACCTTATTTTACCGAGACAGCATTTGTTTAGAATTTTTTTTATTTTTGAATTTTTTACGGTCTTTTTGAATGATACTACTAGCGGATGGGATTTGGTGACGGATGGTTTTTTTCCGTCGTGGACGGACAAAATCTTCACCGTCTATTAAGTCTAATCTCAACCTATCATATTTAGTATTTCTTTTTTTATATTTTCTTTCTAACTCGTCATAATGTGCAGCGCCGGGACAGGGATTAGATATATGCATTCAATTTTTTATCTTAGATAACAGGTAGTACTTAGTTTATGGTTTATTACAAGACTTTTTGTTTTTTTATTAACTTTTTAAAAATTCATTAGCTTAAAATATAATAATAGTAATTGTAAGTGATGGTATATATAATTTGACAACTTTTGTGATTTGAACTAGATAATAATAATTACTTATATAAAGAATATAAATATTAAATCTTAAAACTTAATTATATACTATGAATGAAGATGAAGTATATACTCTACCTGATAAATGCCACATACGATAAATCACAAAGCCATAAATAAATCTATAGAGATAAGTATTACATTTTCATAATTTACAATTTAAACAATATAGTAAAAACAATAATATTATAATATCACAAAAAAATAGTAACAAAAATTATAATATAATAAATACAATTACTAAAAGCTATGTAATTAAGTTCTATTATTAACAAAATTACAAGCGTTTATAAATCTTGAAAATTGATTAAAAACTTTCGATGAATTAGTATTACTAGGGTATGTCTTGGATTTAAGGAATATTTTTATACACTTATAATGTTTTAATTTCCGGATATGTTTTTGTTTGTTTGTGGTTTTGGTTTTTTTCAAACCCTAAAATAAACGTTTGATGGTTTAACTTTCCTCGGGTTTGGGGTATGTTTTTATGATTTATTTTCATATAATTTCTCGGTAGACCCTAACGTTTTACTTCCAACCCCAAAATAAACCTTCGACGATTTAGGATATCTAGGATATGTTGGGTTTTACGTATCCAATAACTTATAAACGTTTTCACTGATTATTAGATACATGTACACAACTTTTTATAATCATTTCCATCACTATTATAGAGAAAGATGACACTAATTGTTATATATATATATTCTTTTGGCTGTTTTTATCAAATCATTGCGTATAAGAATATTTTCTTACCATTTATTAGTTTACAGAGTTCGACTGATTATAAACCTACATGCTATTTTGGAAACAATGAACTAAGTTAGTGGAGTCGATTATACGTATTCATTAACCTTGGTTTTTATGTATCCACAATAATTTAAAAACGTTTCCACAGGTGATTGGAATCATGTACATAACCTTCTATAATAGTTTCCATCACTGTTTTAAAAAAGGTGACACTAATTGTTATATATATTCCTTTGACCGTTTTTAGCGAATCATTGTGTATAAGAATATTTTCTTACCATTTATCAGTTTATAGAGTTCGACTAATTGATAAATCTACATCTACATGCTATTTCGGAAACAATGAACTATGTTAGTGGAGTCGATTTTACGTATTCATTAACCTTGGTTCTTATGTATCCACAATAATTTAAAAACGTTTCCATAGGTTATTGGAAACATGTACATAACCTTCTATAATCGTTTCCATCACTGTTTTAAAAAAGGTGACACTAATTGTTATATATATATATTCCTTTGATCGTTTTTATCGAATCATTGTGTATCAGAACATTTTCTTACCATTTATCAGTTTATAGAGTTCGACTAATTGATAAAACTACATCTACATTCTATTTTGGAACCAATGAACTAAGTTAGTGGAGTCGAATTTACGTATTCATTAACCTTGGTTTTTATGTATCCACAACAATTTAAAAACATTTCCACAGATGATTGGAAACATGTACATATATCAGTTTATAGGGTAATCTTTTTTTTTAACTCGCTCGACACTTTATAATGTCGTCATCGACTTAGAATTTTTTAGAGTTTGTGGTTTAGGTTTAGGACTTTCAAACCCTATAATAAATTAGGTATTGAAGAAGTTATATTATTTAGTTAAGTATATTGATGTTAATTAGGTTCTTTTTATTTTATTTTAATTATTGCATATATATTGCAATTGGTGTACACTCACTTTTTCGTAATAAACAACAAGTATTATTAGATTAAAAAATATTTTTTTAATAGTTATGTATACTCATTATAAAAAAGAATTATTAGAGTGTTAAGATTTATAAGGAATTATTTTACTAAAACATTAAAAATATAAAAGGATATTATAATACAAAATATGTATATGATAGAAAAGGTGAAAAGAGAAAATGAAAAAAAAACTCACTTATGACTATATAAGTGATATCAAAATAGTAGGTAAAATAAGACGGAAATGAAACGCTTCATTTCCAAGTAGTCCCCGATCAACTTCAAAAGTCAATCACCAAATCAACTCCCCTTCCTCATGCATAAATGAAAAAGGAAAAAAAAGAAAAAAAGGAAAAAACTGGTTCCGTCTGGGACGGAGAATCGCGCTCCGTCACCAAATCCATGCCCCACTACTAGTTACTTCGTACGGAGAATCGTTCCTTTTAACTGCTCCACACCGAATTTGTAGAACGTTTTGTTATCGTACTTTTTTCCTTTTCTTTTTCCAACCGTACAGTAGGGTCAAAAGGGATCATTCGTTAAAAGGGATCATTTGTTAACGCAAATAAAAAATTACCACCGAATTGCGCAAGCAATACCGTCAGCTTACGTGAAATGTTTTACATGTTTTTTAAATTAAGCAAATCAACATATAGTTGTTTACATAAGCCGGAATTATTGTAGGCCATCATTAGCAATTAGCATTGTCTCATCTTGGTAAAATCGTAATTATTGAGGAACATATGGCAAGTACCTCCTCGGGTCAGTAATAATTATGGTTGGTCTTGTAGGTCTGTCATCTTCCTAACGGTGCATCGGTGACTATCATTCAATACTATCAGTGCATTTGTTCAATTAAACGATATGATAAATAATTTATGGACAACAACATTTTTGTTCAATATGTTGACATTAAACTATATACTTTTTACGTCATGTCATGTCAGTTCGGACGATAGCTCAATACTCTTTCATCAACGGCGTTGAAAAGTTAAATCGTAATCATTACCTTTTTACCTGTTATTATTTCCCGCGCTTCCGCGAAAAGCGCCTATGCTTCGGATGTTCTGTATGGATTCGGGATTGGGTTCGTGTTTGGTTCCGGATCAGGGTCCGGTCTATGCTAAGGTTAGGGAGTACCACCACTTCTTAAACCCACTACTCTCTAACCGACGATTACATCCGTAGACTTCTTTTTTTCTTACCCCCGTCCACATTTCGGGACTCCCTATCTTACTCGCTGCAGCCATGACACATCACGATGAGATTCGAGTCCACGACGCAGAGAACACATTGATGGTATCGTACGTTCATGTTGAGCACCCTGAATCTCTGATTATGTCTAACCCGGTTGCCGTCGCTCGAATCCTATGCCCTTGCAGAGTAAGCCCAAGTAAGGTCAAACAATACATGTATATCAAGTGGGTAGTACTCTGCAAGGTAGAGGTCAGAGAAATTTCAAAAAACCATTTTGAGTTACGATTCGAAGAGCCGAAAGACATGATTGCGACACTTGACATGGGTCGCTGGCACTACTTCCAGCGGGCAATGATGGTCCAGAGAGCGTCGACAACAACAACCCTCCAAAGGCAAATCCCGGTATCTATGACCGTTTGGGTCCGCTTCGTCGATGTTCCCAAGGAGAAAGAGACCAGGCATATGGCCTGTATGCTGGGAGAAAAGATTGGAAGGGTGCTAAAGTGGGAACTTGTTGCTGGCGCCGGATTAGACACGCGTAGATGTCGTGCCTGTGTGAAGTTGAACACACTAGAACCCTTGTGCAGAAGGGTAACGGTTCAGTCGTGGGATATGGACTTCGAAGTGGGAGTTTTGTATGAAGACCTACCGATTTTTTGCTATAGTTGTGGGATGCTTGATCACTCACTGAGTGAGTGTGATACTAGTCGTCGGGCGCGGCGTCTTCCCTATGAGTTCGGTCCTTGGATGCGATGGAACAATGCGGATTCCCGTAATACTGGTGTTAGAGCAATTGACGAGGAGTCGCGTACGATATGTCAAGTAAAAGGTTGGTTAGACCCTTGTGCAGAACCTCCATTCCCAGACATGTTCCCTTCCGGTGACAGAATTAATGTACCTGCCGTACCTAAGTACCCGGGTCATTCTCCCACCACCTCCCCAACTACAGGAAACGACACTCAGACGATTGATGTCGACGTAAGTCATAGACTATTTACTTAGATGAGTAATTTTTAATTTGTTTCAATTAATTTTATGTAGCTCTAGTTTGATTGCAGCGTAACATAATTCTATGCATTTCTCAGTGAGGACGGACAGGACACGGGTTGGAAGTTAATCTTTTTGACAATTACACAGACGGCGACTGGAGTAATGAAAGCGAAAGTGTGCGTTTAGATGGTGGGTGGTGTGTTTAGATGGTGATTTTGTAATTGTAACTGGTGGTGTTTGTGATGTACTAACTGTTTGACATGGTTTAAGTTCTTTGTTGATGCGCAGGCCATGTCTGTCAATATAGTTATGTTATTAATAACTCTATAAGTCCGTCGATCTGTTCTTCAGTTACTTTCCCTATTCCGCTAAAGTGGGAACTATCTTGTTTTTCCTTTATCTAACCATCCACATAATTTCAAAAAGAAACATCGAGCAAATTACTGAATGTACATTCTCAAATGTCAGAGTGCGATATGCATGTGGCCATGTAGTAACCGGAGTACTGTACCAGAGTGTACCTTGGCTTATCGCATCTGAAAATGGCTTTACCGTCCCATGTTACCATCAATATTAGTGCGCGTGTATTCGAACACACTTCTTCATGAACTAACCTTCACATGAACTCTGTGGACATTGGTAATAAACATCCGTAGAACAAAAAACAAGCTAAACATCAACTGTTAGATAGAGGAATAACTACACTATACGGCATACTAAGGTGTCGGACGTCTGCATATCAACAAGCATGAAACCAGCTGCTAAACCCATGGATGCACTCTACAATATATGAGAGTTGTTGCATATTTTTTTTGTTTCTTTTTCTCTCGCATTCCTCTCATTTGGGATCGTTCTTCAAAGCTAATATGAAACAATCCCAAAAGGGGAAGTATGTTACATCCTTATCCATTAGGGACTTTGTCTTGACGAGAACGGTCAGGACGAGGAGAGATCCATCATACACCCGTGGACCTTCCTCAACCGCGTAGAACATACTCTCCAAACCGTTTTATCTGGTTTTTGGTGTACAATCATTCTTTAAAACAAATCAAACAATGCCAACGTAATTGCTTTGAACACTACCCTCGATTTAAGTGAGATGATTCACTTGTTTTTTTATTAGCCGTAACGTAAAACGAAGATAAATCTAATAATGGCATACAATATTTCGTTTTATGTGAACCATCTGTCCATTTCTGAGATTACTTCTGGGTCGGAGATAGGTCCGGACACCTTTTTCTTTTCAAAGTGCATCGGGTCACTACAAAACTTTTCACTGTATGGTGCGGATCCTTATCAATATTAGAAATTTAGGGGTGGCAAAACGGGTTCTGTTAGGCTAAACCCGAACCTGACCCATTTATTAAACGGGTTGACCAGACCCAATCCATGTCGATCCGATTGGGTTCGGATTTGGGTTCACATCTGGGTCTGTGCTAGGGTTAGGGAGAGTTATCACTTTAGGAACCCACTCTAACCGACGATTACATCCGTACACCTCTTTTTTTCTTACCTTACCCCTGTCCACATTTCGGGACTCCCTGTCTTACTCGCTGCAACCATGACACATCACGATGAGATTCGAGTCCACGATGCAGAGAAGACATTGATGGTATCGTACGATCGTGTGGAGCACCCTGATTCTCTGATTATGACTTACCCGGTTGCCGTCGCTCGAATCCTATGCCCTTGCAGAGTGAGCCCAAGTAGGGTCAAACAATACATGTATATCAAGTATGATATATTCTGCAAGGTAGAGGTCAGAGAAATTTCAAAAAACCATTTTGAGTTACGATTCGAAGAGCCGAAAGACATGATTGCGACACTTGACATGGGTCGCTGGCACTACTTCCAGCGGGCAATGATGGTCCAGAGAGCGTCGACAACAACAACCCTCGAAAGGCAAATCCCGGTATCTATGACCGTTTGGGTCCGCTTCGTCGATGTTCCCAAGGAGAAAGAGACCAGGCATATGGCCTGTATGCTGGGAGAAAAGATTGGAAGGGTGCTAAAGTGGGAACTTGTTGCCGGCGACGGATTAGACACGCGTAGATGTCGTGCCTGTGTGAAGTTGAACACACTGGAACCCTTGTGCAGAAGGGTAACGGTTCAGTCGTGGGATATGGACTTCGAAGTGGGAGTTTTGTATGAAGACCTACCGATATTCTGCTATGGATGTGGAATGCTTGATCACTCACTGAGTGTGATACTAGCCGTCGGGCGCGGCGTCTTCCCTATGAGTTCGGTCCTTGGATGCGATGGAACTGCGCCGAGTCCTCTAGTACTGATGTTAGATCAATTAAAGAGGAGTTGCATACGATATCTCCAATACAAGATTGGATCGACCCTTTTTCAGAACCACCATTCCCAGACATGTTTCCGTCGGTGATAGAATTGATGTACCTGCTGTACCTAGGTACCCGACTCATGTGGACGACAACTTGATGATTGGTGTCGACGTAAGTCCTAGACTAAATTATTTATACGGGTAATTTATAACCTGGTTCAATTAATTTTATGTAGCTCTGTAACCTATACAGCAACTAGTTTGAATGGATAATAACATAATCGATTCTATGTATTTCTCAGTTGTGACGACGGACAGGACCAGGGTTGGAAGTTGAACCTTTTTGGCAATTGCATACATGGCGGTAAGTACGAGTGCACTGCGCCAGCGTGCGTTTAGATGGTGGTATTGGAATGCTGGTGGTGTTTAGATGGTGGTGTTCAGATGGTGTTCTTGTAGCGCTGGTGGTGTTTGATGTACTAACTGTTTACATGGTTGAAGTTTTTTGTCCATTCGCATGCCATGCCTGATAGTTACCTTATTAGTAGCTTATAGGGTCCCTTGTTCTGTTCTTCAGTTATACCCGGTTGCCGTCCTCTTTTTATTTAAATAACCATCCACACAAGTTCTACAACAAATATCCAACGAATTACTGAATGTACGTACACAAATGTCTAAAGGTTATGTAGTAACCGGAGTACTGTACCCGGGCCTGAAAAATGTCTTTCCGTGCCGCGTAAGGAATGAACACACTTCTTTCATGAACTACACTCTTTGGTTAATTTTGTGGACATTGGAATAAACATCCCTAGAGCCAAAAAAAATGCTGAATAACACTTTAGGGCCTATAAGAATTGGTATTAGTTATCTGTGTAAACGACATCCCCAGTTGACAATCTAGAATGGTTATTGGGAATTCCGTAAACGTGTATTGGATGCTCTATTAATGTATTGCACCTGGTGGAAAGTTGAACTTGGTCTTGGCCAGATGAAGGGATAACTGGACACATAATGGAGTGGAAGGTAACTCAACTTTGGCACTGGCCATGTCAAGGTTGGGTGATCCTTGAAGCTTCCTAAAAACTTGGGGTATGTAATACATATATATTACATGGTTACCTTGAGGCATTTTGTTTATATTTTACATTTTAAAAAATTTGACCATAAACCCGTGAGGTTATTACGGGGCATATGGTGCGTGGGTAAAATGTGGATATGAAAAATATAATATATCAGAATTTGAACTGAGGGGTATCTCGTATAAAATTGAAAACTCAGGGGTATATCGTAATGAAAGTGAAACCTCAGGGGTATATGTAAAAAAAATGAAACTTCAGGGGTATCTCGTAATGAAAATGAAACCTCAGGGGTATCTCGTAAAATTCTCTCAAACCTCGGGGGTATATCGTGAAATTTCCCAAATATTTAACATACCTGTACCACCAGAAATTCATATTTCCCTTGTTCACCCTCACATTTATGTTGTACACAAATCACTTATTCTTCTCTACGTACAGTGCTTCTCCCTCAGAACTAAATCTCCACCCATCTGAGTATTAGTCCCGCATTTTTTGCTTATAGATTCCCAAATCCTATACCTCTTAGTCCTTATGTTCAAAGACCATTTACTTTGTCACTTTCTTCCTTCTACATCTTGTCAACACCTTGGTTGTGGTATTGCTTCCCAAATAATTTGTCTGTGTATGAGTTCTCTAATGGTATCCTTGGATCCTCTTTGATTTGTTACATTTGATCTGCTGACAATACAACTACATAATTTCAAGCATGTAATCTTCAATTTGTTGTACGTGCTGTTGTATGTTAATAGTGCATTCACCTGCCGGATAAACTTCACGATGTACAAGAGAGAGTTGAGGACCATGATAAGTCCCCATATGTGCAACACTTAAGATGTCGTGAACACGACAACTTGGGAGGAAGATGTCGACAGATGGAAAGTGCCCCTCGGGTCAGAAATAATTATGGTAGGGCCTGGAAGCAAGGTCTGACATCTTTTATACGGTGCATCGGTAACTACAAAACATTTTACTCGGGCCCTTTCAAATCACAGCCGCTCGGCAATCAAGGTTCGAGGTTCATAATTACTGTCTGCAGAGAGTTAAGTGCTACCCACTACAATATATTTGAACATTATATCAGTGCATTTGTTAAATAATTTAAATACACCAACATATTTGTTCAATATTTGTATATATGAACGCCTTCTCATGGTCGCCCCGCATGATACCTACTATGTAGATCTTCATCTCTGTAAACCTTACGGAACTAATAATAACATTCGATTTGACCGCCTGCATACTGTTCCAAATTATTTTCCCGAGACAAACATTTATTTCGAAAACAGGTGCTAGAGACTTAGCGTCCGTTCGTTTTCAGTGAAAAAAAATGGGCACGGCAACCTAGGTGAAGAGAGGACAGGTGTTAAATAATGGTTGGTTTCTTTTTCTACTGGGGCCCAGACCACCTCTCACAATATCAGCTTTAGGGGGCGTTCGATACTTATAGTGAAACGCAGCTATGGCTGCGTTTGTATTAAGTTTACTGTGGTTAGCTTATCAAAATAGGACAAGTGTCTTGAGTTAAATTATTGCCCAATGTAAACCTGACACATGTCACATTTTTGAAAAAAAAGTAGCTTTAACTTTTGAAAGCCGTAAACGAACGGAGCCTTAAGTGAACGACCTGCGTTCAAAATCACCATAGATTAATCGCATTTTGTCGAACGGCTTATTTTAGGTAATCAGATTACATTTAATAGTTGTTCGTGGACGTTTATCAACGGTAATTTACCATAAATCAGTAATGTACTCTTACGGCCTAAAAAACGCCCCCCCTAGGCGGAGCAGCAGATAATGATGGCAACTACGGAACTTTTTACTGTAGGTCCTTTCAAATCACCGTCTTGTGCAATAAATGGCCTGGATCCCCACTGTGCACAAGATCTTGATGCGGAAGAGTGACACCCTGGTCCAATCGATTTGATAAATAATTCAACTACATCAGTATGTTTGTTCAACTATACACGCTTTTTCATGGTCGCACGCGGGATAACCTACTCTGTACACCCTCAACAACGTAAACCACGCTTAAGATTCCGATTACCTCCGACTTGAATCTTACCAGGACAAGCATTTGTTGTTGCACCGTGGTACTCACTTGTCATACGCAGAATCGATTACACGGCTGGGTTGCACAATGTGCTGTACAGTCCACTTATGTGGCAGTCCAGTCAATGTGCTGACTACACTGCTTATGTGGCACATGAGTGAGAAGAAAATTTATATTAACTTTAAATGGTTGTAACTTTTAATATATAAGTCCAAAATGAAAAAAGTTATATCATTGTTCACCTAAATTCGAGCTCTTCAAAACAAGACTAGTCATGAATATGTTTTGACAACTTTGAAAAAAAATTATTTTACATGTTATGATGATACACTAAAATGATAATATGATTCATTAATTTTGATATTATGATTCATTAAATTGATATTATGATTTACTAACTAATAAGTGGTGAATTAGATAACAAACTTTGGAACCCATTAAAAATTATTATTATTTTGTAGTGTATTATTATTGTATGGTGTATTTTAAACCTTATATTGTGAATCATGTATTTTTCGTACATACCAAATTTGTTTTGTGTTGTATTATTGTTTAATTTTTTTATTATTATATGTTTACGTTAATACACTAAAATGATGATATGATTCATTAACTTAGATATTATGAATCATTAAAATTTATATTATGATTCATTAACTAATAAGTGGTGAGTTAGGTAACAAACTTCGAAACCGAAAAAAATCATTATTGTTTTGTAGTGTATTATTATTACTGTATGGTGCAATTTAAATCTTCTATGGTGAATCATGTATTTTTCATACATACCAAATATTGTCTTGTATTACATTATTGTTTAAATTTGTTTATTTTTATATGTTTGCTATGATACACTAAAATGAAGATATGATTCATTAATTTTGATATTATGATTCATTAAAATTGATATTATGATTCATTAACTAACAAGTGATGAATTAGATAACAAACTTCGAAACTAATAATGGATCATTATTGTAATGCATTATTATTATTATTATTGTTGTTGTTTTGTGGTGTATTATTATTTTATATGATGTATTTGAAGTCTTATATAGTGAATCATATTTTTTTTAACATATCGATTTCAAAACAGATAATGAATCATTATTGTTTTGTAGTGTATTATTATTGTTGTATGGTGTATTTTAAACTATATATGGTGAATCAAGTATGGTTGATATGTATAGATATATACATATAAAAAATAAAAATTTTAAAGTTGTCAAAATATATCCATGTCTGATCTTGTTTGAAGAGTTTAAATTTAGATGAATAATGATATATTTTTTCATTTTGGACTTATATTTTAAAAGTTACAACCAATTAAAATTAATATAGCAAAAAGGCAGCCCAGTCAGCAAAACAATCCAGTCAGCAGCTGACTGGACTGCCAAATAGATAGGCTGCACAATGATGGACGCGGCTTGGCCGCACAATCTATCGTCTGCTTGTCATAATTAGTGACAACTGGATGGGATAGTCATAGTACTCCACGCTAAAGATCCCAAAAGGCCTGATCTGTGTTGGTTGACGATAGTACGTATTCTGTGTTCTGATAATAGTAGTATTTTTTTGAACCTGCGTACGGGTGTTATCCATAACGATGGGTTTACGTGAGTATAACCCTCTGATCAACAACGTCTGCATTTACTCATGTACGACGTTTGTTTACAAAATAAAAAAAGAATAAAATGAAAAAATACGAATCTGTGTCACTCTTCTGATAGACTCAACAATAGACGTGTCTTATTTAGATACCTCACACTTAATTGAGATAAAAAAGTTTACACGAGGCAATAATAGCTGAAGCCGGTTTACTAATAATGCGAACCTCGCTAGCCACATTTTTAGACGAAGTTGCTGATAGGTCTGTAATTTTTCTGTACGGTACGGGGGTCCTTTCAAATCACGACCGCTCGGCAGTCAAGGTTCGAGTTTCATGATTACCGTCTGCCGAGGGTTTGTAAAACCGTAAGTGCTACCCACTACTATGGACTACATGTGTATCTGTTCAATTAAGCGATATGATAAATAATGTAAATTCAACAACATATTTGTTCAATAAATGTTGATGTCAAACTCACTACTGTTTACATCATGGCCTGTCAGTTCGCCCGACTGAACAGCTACAGTACGGTGAGCATGCGTAAACAATACTCTTTCGTCAACGGCGTTGCAAATTTGAACCGTAATCATGACCTGTTATTATTTCTCGCGCTTGCGCTGAACAATCACGTATGCTTCGTATGTCGATCCTGTATGCTGGGGTTAGGGAGCTGTAGTAAGATTTATAAAACTATTGTAGTTATTACAAATTTAGGAAACTCTGGGGGCGATAAAAAAATAGAACAGACCAGGTGCTTTTGGAAAAATAATAGTAAGTTGGGGTTTAATATCAAATTAGATTGAAGATTACATATTGTTTGTGGCATAATTGTAACGTTACAAAAGTTTATGAGGAAAGAAGTACGACAGAATTGTGTGAGCACTACCCTCGCTTCCGTGCGATGTTTAACATGTTAAACTACACACATACTATCTTTTTTACGGTGCATCGGTAACTACAAAACGCTTCCTTTCAAATCACCGCACCAGTAATGGCGAGGATCCTTTGTAGACGTGGTGCAAAAGATCTTAAACCAGAAGAGTATCACCTACTTTAATCGATTCGGTAAATAATTTAATTCTCTCAGTATATTTGTTCTAGTGTCCACGTCTTTTCATGATCGGATGCAGGATTACCAACTCTGTAGATGTTCATCACCGTTACCCATGTGGAGGACGCTTGTTGTGCCTACTGTTCCAACTTATTTTACCGAGATTTCATGAACTGTTGACATATGCAAAATATGATTTCCAGAAAGTTTGACGACGTAGATGAAATAACTAGGTATTATTAGGGGTGAATTCATAATTATGGAAATTACGGTAAATGCAGTATCCTGGGGGTCAACCCTGGGTAGACTCAGGGTGTTGACTGGCCGATTATGTAAGAGAAACGCTGATAATATAAATTTAATAACGTTAAAGAATTAAAAGTAAGATTTATAAAATTATTGTCAAATTACAAAATTTCTGAAAGTTTGGGGGCGATAAAGAAAATAGAACCGACCAGGGGCTTAGAGAATTACTGGAGGTTAATTTTGGGGCTAAAGATGGAATTAAATTCATAAGCTTATATAATATATCATATGACATTGTAAAGTCTGTGTAGAAATAATGCAAAATGCGGAAATGTAATGTGCATATGCGAGAATATAGACAGCTGGCATGGGAATGAATTTAGTATATGGTCGTAAATGTCATAAATGATAATGTTGGGTCTAAATGGAATTATGATGGAAATTGGTATAAGATATAAGAGATATTATAATTCACATAAATCGTTGCATGTGAATATTAAAGAGCAACTGAGATGTACAATTGGGAACTTAGTAAAGAATAATATAAGGTACAATATGGCATGTTATAACATCAGCAACATAAGGGAATCAAGTGCTTATTCACCCGAAACAATGAGGATAAACATTACAAGAGAGAATTATATAATTCATATAGATTAATATTAATTTATGACCTGAGGTGAGTTATATATTACGTGTAGTAGTCATATAAGGTTATGGTGTAGGATGATATAACGTGATGAATTTGATTATAAAGCACTAGGTATAAAGATCTAATGACATGTCATAGAGAATTGAACAAATATATGAACTTTATAATTTAAGAGATTAATTATGGATTATATGAACATATTGACTTGGATGCATTGACCAAGTCAAGCCCAATTGACCAACTCATGTATACATATAAAGAAACATATAAATAATGAATTGGGTTATAAGGATTAAATCAAAAGTACTTGATTAATACAGCATGTTGTTTGTAACATACGTAGAAGATGATTTAACTAATCCCGAACACATTAACATACCTGAGTAATAACAACTTATTGATAGGAGTGGTTATTTACCGGGGTGGATTAGCGCTATGCAGGAATACGAACTAAGTTGAGATCATCGGAATTAACACTTAGTGTTATACATATATTCCAAATTTGTGACCCTAAATAATCATTATTAAAGTGAATGATCGTGTGAATATGACGAAACACTCAATCTAGTCTTATTATATCTAAATAAAATTCTGAGTACGAATTGTATTGACTAATTTGGGTGATCGATGTGTAGTATATTTTTATTAAAATTAGGTGTATGTTTATTTAATTATTTTTTTCAAAATGTATTAATCAAGTCCGAAATTTATACCTGTCAATGTTACATCCGAACTTGATTTTACCCGAATCTGAAACGGCCAATTATTGTTCTCATTTACCCATTCATTATCTGAAACGGAATTTGTTGGAATCGAAAGAGAACTCGAGAGATTGAGGGAAGAGGCGAATCAGAGAACGAAGAGAGGCGAAAGACGGAGTCGAGGAGGTGGAGCGAACGGACAAGAAAGAGAGAATAAGGAAAGACCTCTATATTTGTATTATGATCTCTGTTATGGTCAAAGCTTAGAAAAGACTAAGCTATATACAAGAATAAAGTACCGTTGAGCAACGGTAAGGCTAACTACTAACAAGGGTAATTAAGGAAATATGAGGTAATCAAGTTTCCTAATACCCCCCCTCAAACCTAAGAAAAGGAGCTATTTTGTTAGGTTTGATGTGTTTAACTCACCCATTGAAGTGAGCTGATGACGATAATTTTACTCTTGCAGTCATTGGTTGTCCACACAGTCAAGATGGTGCATGTCCTTTTGGTGTAAATTGGAGATGTGAACAACATCGATAAGACCGGCTTTGATTTGATCCCGAACATAATGAACGTCTATCTCAATGTGCTTCGTGCGTTCATGGAGGACGGGTTGCGAGCAATATAAACGCCGATTTGTTGTCACACCTCAATGGTATAGTAATGTCATGGATGCCGAGTTCATTGAGAAGACGGGAAAGCCAAGCCAATTCGGTGGTGACGTCGAAGAGCACGGTATTCAGCTTCGGCGGATGAAAGAGAGACGGATGCTTGCTTCTTGGATTTCCAGAAATGGGGGAGCCTCCGAAAAGAATGTAATACCCACTGACGGATCTGCGAGAAATGGGACAAGAAGCCCAATCAGAATCGCAATAGGCAAGAAGAGAAAAATCAGATTTATTATTCAGAAAAATGCCATAACCAAGCGTCCCTTTAATGTATGGAGGATATGAATGGCAGTGTTCCAATGATTCTGACAAGGGCGTTGGTTGAATTGACTCAGAAGCTGGACGCTAAAATTGAGATCCGGACGATATTGATGAGGTAGTTTAGCTTGCCAATGAGGCGGCGGTATTCAGTAGCATTAGGAAGAGGGGAACCGTCTTCTAAATGGAGTTTTGTGTCGGGAGCAAGAGGGCTAGCAACCGGCCGTTTGGACAAAACGTTGTAGTCTGCAAGAAGATCAGAAGCAAATCTTGTTTGTGTGATGCCAACACCATCAGAAGAGTAATGGAATTCAAGACCGAGGAAGTAGGTAAGGTTGCCGAGGTCTTTGATCTTGAAAGAGCGATGAAGAGTTTCTTTGACTTGAAGAATCTTGCTGTCATCGTTACCACATAAAATGATGTCATCGACGTATACTCCAAGGAATAAGACCGAATCCCCATGGCTCCATTTGAAGAGAGAGTGATCATTATCTGAAAGAACAAAACCAAGGTTAGTAAGACTAGTCGAAAGCTTAGCATACCATTGGCGGGACGCTTGTTTCAACCCGTATAAAGATTTTTGTAATTTGCATACTAAACCGTTGTGGGATTCAAACCCTCAGGAATTTTCATGTAAATCTCTTCATGGAGATCGCCATGGATAAAAGCGTTGTTGATGTCGAGTTGATGAATCATCCACCGACGTTTTATGGCAACGCTTATCAAGGTGCGAATGGTAGTCATTTTGACTACGGGAGAGAAAGTTTCATGAAAGTCTTCCCCTTCTCTTTGTGTGAAACCACGGACAACCAAGCGGGCCTTGTATCTCTCGATGGATCCATCAGCTTTATGTTTGGTGCGATACACCCATCGGCATGTGATACATCTTTTTCCTTTAGGAAGCTTAACAAGACTCCATGTGTGATTCTCTTCAAGGGCTTGAAGTTCGGAATTCATGGCAGCCCTCCATTCCGGATGTTGGACAGCAATTTTGTAAGAAGAAGGTTCCAAAGGACAATGCATTTGGACCTGAGAACATAAGACACGAGAAGGAATGAAATCAGTGATAGAGTTTATAGTGGGAAGAAGGTTGGGCCTGGATTTTTGAAGCCTAGAAGAGAGAAGGTGAGTAAAGGGGTCATGAGTGACTTGGTTGCAATCATAATCAGCATATTTGATAGGAGCCCGTTTGGTCCGTGAGGAGCGTCGAGTAAATTGTTCCTCATTCTGGGCACAATCACCATTCTGTATTTGCTCACTGTCATGACGTTGATTGTTGTCGGTTGAAAGCGTAAGGATGGGTTGATCACAAGTGCTCGAGTTTAATTTTTCTGGGCTGGAATTCTCATTGTTGATGTTGTGGGCAGGAGAATGATGATTGTTGACAGAATAATTTTCCACTTCAGCATCGATGGGCTCCAGCACGTGATGATCAGAAGTGCGATGGTCTCTGTCGGGAATGGAAGTGATGGGTTCGTTGGGCTGTGTGGAATGTGGGCCGAGACCAGGGGGATCGTCATCGTGAGACGATTCATACTCATCCTCTTCGTCAACAGCAATGGGAAAAGAAGAGATGGTGGGTTGATCTGGGCCGGTCGTTTCAGTGGATTGAGATTGGGCCTGCAAAGGAAAGACGTTTTCAAAAAATACCAAATCTCGACTGGTTATCACCTTGTCTTCATTGATGAGGAGAACCCGATGGCCTTTTTTGCATAATCCCGGCCCAAGGTAGACTCCCTTGTGACCTCGATCATGGAATTTCCCTTTGTTGGTAGAAGGCCCGGTGTGATAAACTAGGGACCCGAAAGTCTTAATGTCACTCAAGTTAGGAGGATGACCATATAAACATTCATAGGGAGATAAACCGTTCAAAGTGGAAGAAGGCAATCTATTAATAAGGAATGTAGCCATCAAAATGCTTTCACCCCAATATGTAATGCTAAGCCCAGATTGAAAGAATAAAGCGCGAGCAGTTTCTAACAAATATCGATGTTTTCTTTCAACAACTCCATTTTGTTGAGGAGTGTAAGCACAAGTGGTTTGGTGAATTATCCCTCTTTCATTAAAAAAATCTTGCAAACATCTAGATAATCCAAGTTCATAGGCATTATCCGAACGGACAATTTTGACATGTTTATTGAATTGCCGATCGACCATATTGATGAAATTTCGAATGTGCTGAGAAGCATCAGATTTTAACTTCATAAGAATAACCCATGTAGATCTACTAGCATCATCAACTATGGTAAGAAAATATCGACACCCATCATGGTTAAGAGTAGAGCAAGGTCCCCAAGTATCAACATGAATGAGATCAAAACAATGTTTGGACCTATTCTTAGAGTGAGGGAAAGACAATCTATGGCCCTTAGCTCTAAAGCACACATCACAAGCGAAATTATCAGGAATGTCATGCTTCTGAATTAAACCCATCTGAACCATCTTATTCAAGGGAGGATGTCCCATTCTCCTATGTAGAGTAACTAAACGAGAATTAAAACAATAAGCAGATCCAGAGAATTCATTATTACAACTTTCAGAAAGCCTATGCAGCAAACTAAAATCTAGAAAGTACAACCCATCTTCCTGATGACCGATAAGCTCCTTACTCTTCCAAGTATGGCCCTGCATATAGCAGCTATTAGAATCGAAAGAAATCTCACAATTAAATTGCTTGGCCAATCTACTCACAGAGGCAAGAGATAATCTGAAATTAGGAACATGCAGAACATTCTCGAGTTTAAAATCATCATTGATAAAAACAGATCCTACAGTATTGACAATTTCAACATTCCCATTAGGCATGGTGACATGATGCACATCAGAGATCTGTTTTATATCACTAAGCAGGTGTTGATTACCAACCAAATGTTCACTAGCTCCTGAGTCTAAAAGCCATGAATTATCAACATGTTTTTGATAAGAACTATCACATTTAGTATAGATAGTACCTGCAAAATGAGAAACATTTCTGCTTCCAGAGGCACTATTGCTGGACACATTCTTCTCAGCATTCTTCTCGGTTTTCTCAAGTAAATCACAAAGTCTGTTCAACTTCTCTAAACTCAGAACAGAAAATCCTTTGACACTTTCTCCCTTCCTGTCAGCAGTGTTGGTTACAGTGTTGTTCTTGGGTCCTTTCCACCAGTCGGGGTAACCCTTAAGCTCAAAACACCCACTCTTTAAGTGGCCAGTTTTACCACAGTGAGTGCAGAGATTGGAATTTTTCTTACCGGCATTGTCCCTCTCTTTCCTGAACTTTCCTTTCTCACCAGAAATAGCATCAGTTCTACCAACATTATTAGCGAAAGTAACATCAGAGACATCCTTCTCTACCTTCCTATTGACCCTCTGTCTCTCCTCTTGGAGAATCACAGCATACGCAGAATCGAGGTTAGGAAGGGGTTTTTTCATTAGAAGGTTACCCCTAACATTAATGAATTCCTCACGTAATCCTAGTAAGAACTGAAACAATTTCTGGTTTTCAAAATGTTTGGTAATCTTTTCACTGTAACCACACACACATGAAGGTATATTTGTCATGGCGGAGATATCATCCCAAATGCTAGTGAGCTTAGTAAAGTATTCAGTAACAGAAGCATTTCCTTGCTCTAACCTAGACAATTCACGATTCAACTCAAATAATCTCGTACCGTCTATTTGGTCGAACCTCTGAATGAGTCGATTCCACATGTCGAAGGAAGTAGAGCAGGAGACTAAGCTATCACCGATGGAAGTTTCGACGGAGGCGAGAATCCACGACCTAACCAAACCATCGCATCTGTCCCATGCGTCGCGACGATTTTTCGGGACCTTCGATCTCTTCAGGCTTCCGTCTACCATCTTGATCTTGTTCTTCGCCAGCAGACAAATCTCGACTTTCTTCTTCCAATTTTGGAACCCCTTCTTTCCATCGAACTTTGTGGATGTGAGGGAAACTCCAGGAGTTTCCGAATTAGACACGGTAAGAGGATCTGAATCATTTCGCCTTTTATTCTTCTTCTTGTTAACGACTTCCTCCTTCTCCGATTGTGAAGTTTCTTCCTCATCTTCAGAGGAATCGTCCTCTTCTTCGTCGGATTGAGTCGACATCGAAGAAAAAACGGAGAAGAATGAGAAGAGAATCAAGATGCGGATGTAACCCGCTCTGATACCATGTTGGAATCGAAAGAGAAACTCGAGAGATTGAGGGAAAGAGGCGAATCGCAGAAGAACGAAGAGGAGGCGAAAGACGGAGGTCGAGAGAGGTGGAGCGAACAGACAAGAAAAGAGCGAATAAGGAAAAGACTCTATACTTTGTATTATGATCTCTGTTATGTCAAAGCTTAGGAAAAGACTAAGCTATATACAAGAATAAAGTACCGTTGAGCAACGGTAAGGCTAACACTACTAACAAGGGTAATTAAGGAAATATGAGGTAATCAAGTTTCCTAATAATATTAACCCGAACAGATATGACCCAAAACTGGATGGACACCCCGTTCCCCATAACCCTGCCTATTTATTATCCTGGGGATCAGCAATTATTGTTCTAATTTCTTACCCATTCTAAATTCCATCTTCACCCCTTTCGACTCCGACGCCATTATCGTACGAGCTTATAACTGTCGACCCGCGCAGGCGTTGCCCCTTCCTCACGTTGAATGTACCCCAACATTTCTGCTCTGAATTTTTCGGTTTCATATTTGAAATGTTATGCATCTTCTTTTTTTTTTATATTTAATTGCCAGTCTAACACCCTACGGTGGCCGCAAGAGGCGTCGTTAAAACCTCACTGGGCAGAGCCCAAAAGAAAAAATCCCAGCAATGAAAAAGGTTCTAACATATACTCCCTCCTATTCAAAATATCTGTCATTTGTAGAGATGAATCTAGACAGATTTAAGTCCAGAATCATCTGAAAAACGGCAGATATTTTAAGGAGGGAGTATATGTTAGACGATCTTCAAATTGTGTTTTTTGACCATTTTTCGCGATAGACGGAAACAGGTGCACAAATTGGGACTTTACCTTAAGCTAGACGATAGTGTATCGTTTTTGGAAATGGTGGTCGAACTTTTTGGGTCTACTTTTGTTTTTACTTTTATTAACTAAATGTTTACGGCTGTTTGCTACTTGTTTTTTTGTAAACGCATAAACGCCATGGTGTGAAGTATTCATTTCCTCAAAGTTTAGAACACTAATGATTAGTGGTAACCACTATTATATTTCAGATGCTACCAGATATGGGAAGAGGTGCTAAAAGCACGCAGCCAGTCACCCTACAAGCACATATCAGGACCGTTGTTACAAGGAGCTTTGTCAGTTGGTGAGAAATCTCATAATGCTTGCAAAAAGCACACTAGAGGTAAACTCATTGGCATTGGAAGCAATAGGGGGGACCGAAGACGTGCTGACCAGGATGTCCGAGATGAACCAACGTCACTTGGATCAAGTTATTGCAGCGCAAAAATTGGTGCATACTATTGTTGGCCTTCCGGCTGAAATATAATGCCGGCCCGAGCGAAAGGGCCGTATCATCTGGCGATAGAAAATAGTAAGGTGACGCCACCCTCTGGGGTAGCGCTTTATGTTGGAATTAAGTGAAAGCCTATCGGAGACTTCCCTTCTTGCAATGGACCCTGAATAGCAGGTCATCATCCTATTGACATCACTTTTGTGTGTTTGTGTGTTTATGTGTTTGTGTGTCTGTGTGTTTTATCCCTAGTACCTCTCGAATCTAACAAACTACAGGGAGCAATATCCTACTTTACTACAATATAATTTCGCTTTTCAGGCTTGATCTCCACGTTTGGTCAATGGATGCTGACACTTGATGCATGTTAAATCGGAATATTACTTTCTATGTTCAGTACGTTAGTTTGTATTGGCAATAGTAGTTATGTACATTGTTCTTAGGCGGCGTCACTTAGTTTAATAATGTGATATGATTAGTGTTACTAAACTTTCAAAATTCTCAGTTAAATAACCCAGAAAAATATATATAACATATATGAACAAGAGATGTATTGGAAAAAATGTGACTTTCACAAAGATCAATTAATCCTGCCAGCAGTTGACGTCCCTGCAATGTGAATGTATGTCACCGTGGTCCTCACAGTGTATCGTTAACAAATTAATACTATTGGCCAGGTGCATCTTTAGTTCCTCGAAGTTTACGGTATTCGTAATACTGTTGGTTTGGTTCGGTTTGATACGACCCTAGCGGATGAAACAATTAGAAGTTTGGATGTTTGTGCGACTTTTCAGGTAGCGTTTTTTCGTTCATTATGTGCATGGGTATGAGTGCACGTTGAAGACATTTTTAGGTTCGTAGTACAGGGTTTAGGACCCTAAATCCTAAAAAATTATCGAATCAGTTGGCAATATAAAGCGTAAACTTAATGCCAAAAAAGATTACCCAACCGCCCTAGGATAGCTTAAAACGTCGAAGTCGTTTTTAGGGTTTATATTACAGGGTCTAATACTCCAAAAACCACCATAGGATAGCTAAGAACGTTGAAGTCATTTTTAGGGTTTGTAGTACAGGGTTTAGGGTCGTTAGTGTCGAGTAAATGATGACAATATAAAGTGTAAAACTAATGCAAGAAAGATTAACCTGCCCCTCAAACACCATAGAAACCACCATATGAATGCTAAAAACGTCGAAGGCATTTTTATGTCATTTTAATGACCTTTGAACCACTTTTTAACAACATTTGGTTGACCTTTTAACAACTTTGATTCACTGTTCCTAAACTTGAAACATATTTTGTACATTCCAAAAATAAAAAAATAAAAAATTTATCAAAACATATTCTTGTTTGGTCTTATTAACGATGGTATAAAATTTATGTTATTTGGACTTATATATATAAGATACAACATTTTACTCCCTCCGTCCTGAATTGACCGTCCTGTTTACTATTTGGATATGTCGTTTGACTTCAATTTTTAACATATAAGATAAATTAATTTTGAAAATTTAATTTTTGCATATGATTCCTTACATGATAAACTATATAGTACAAAATTTAGTTTTATAAAATTATTTTATCTTATATGTTTAATATTGAAGTGGAAAAACGTGCCATTAAGCAAACAGGACGGTCAATTCAGGATGGAGGGAGTATAGTTTTGCAAAATAATAAAGTAAAAAAAATAAAGAAACAATAGCCACCTTGGAACCTGGCGCTTAGATACGTATAAAAAAGCTTCTTCAGTTAAGATGCCCCGTTATGGGGAGAGATGAAGGGGGCAGCTGCAGATTAATTTTTGCTGGACCCACCAAATGGATGATGGCTCCTATTTTCATCAGACGCTGCTTACTAGCTTATCAGTTTTACTACCTCCGTCCCGTCATAAGTGTCCTGTTTGCTTTTTGGCACGTTTTTCCACCTCAATATTAAACATATAAAGTAAAATAATTTTATAAAACTAAATTTTGTATTATATAGTTTATCATGTAAGGAATCATATGCAAAACTTAAATTTTCAAAATTAATTTATCTTATATGTTAAAAATTGAAGTCAAACGACATGTCCAAATAGTAAATAGGACGGTCAAGGTGGGACGGAGGGAGTACAATTAAAATCTGGTAGGTCCCACGCACCTTCATCTCTCCCATGTTACCTAAATTTATAAATACTGTTCGCTCTCCCGTCTTCTCCTCAATCAAATCACGACTGTTCCCTACCATCAATCAAATCGCGACTGTTCCCCTACCACTCTCTGTAAACCTCGCTCTCTCTAAACACTAAGCTCTCTTCTCAATCGAAACCATCCCAGAAATTCATTTCCGCCGCGGCGCCTCTTCTCTTCCTTTCTTCCGATATCTGCGCTCGCCATCTTCATCAATATTATAGCTTCCAATCTTTGCAACCCGACCAAACTGGTGATGATGAAGGCAGGCCACATGCATGCGTCGATATCGATCGGCGCCTCGAGCTCTCCCGCTATCGGTACTATTGAGCTGCGAACATTATACATACATATCACTATCCTTATTTTCACACACCTCTTTTCGATCGGTAATTAATTTTTGCAAAATAAATACACGAATAGGAAGTACATGCCCTATCGCCGCACGGCGCCTCTGGATTACAACCCCCTAGCAAAAACACATACATGGGCGCTAGATCTATCGGCTCTATTCTTGCTGATGAGGTAATTTTGCAAACCAAACTTGTTAATCAGGAACATACATGCTCTGTTTGGTTGGGACTTGGGATTATAAGGCGTGAATTAAATGTGGGTACTGCTTGGGAATATTTTGACATAAAGACATAGCATTACTTTCTACAAATACCAACACAAACTTTTAAGTTCATTCACATTCTTCTCAATTTGTTATCCGGTCAAGCTAGGCATTCCAATTAACCCTACTGTTTTGGAAATCTATATGACCACCACTGGCCATATTAGAGACCTCTCTACTTACAACTTCTTATTTCCTGTACTTATTATTTTAGTATCCCTCTACACATTTTTTTGGCTAGCGCCTATGCACACGTCGATTGTCATCAACTTGTAATTAAAAAAAAATTGAACCCGGACGATCCCACCAACTTTATTTTCATTCACGACCTTCCTTGTACCCTTTTCCTTTAGTCACATCTGACTAGTATATATTTTGTGCAAGCTTCAGTAGATCGAACAATCAGATTTGGATAGCAATGAAACATCACAAGAAATTGGATAAAAAGTCAGACAATTTGGCCGAGACAACTGCTGCCTCTGTTGAAGATGAAAGTACTGACAATCATTATGATTCTTCTACTGATACAAGAGAGAGAAGAAGAAAAGCATGGTACGAAAGACAGAGGCATATACAGATGAAAGGGTGAAAGAGATAACTCAGAAGCAGAGAGGTTGAAGAAATTGGCTAAACTTTAAGTGAGTACCACACACACAAGAGAAGAAAAGAACGAGAGAAAGGAGAAAGAAGAGGAGAAAGAAGATGCAAGAGAAGGCAGGAAGATCTCACCTTCTCCAAAGCTTCCAAGCTCCAACAATGCCTTAATCAAGATCTTCCTGCCTTCTCATCTGCATCTTCTTTCTCCTCTTCTTTCTCCTTTCTCTCGTTCTTTCTCTTCTCTTGTGTGTGTGGTACTCACTTAACTGTTTAGCCAATTTCTTCAACTTCTCTGCTTCTGAGTTATCTCTTTCACCCTTTCATCTGTATATGCCTCTGTCTCTTTTGTACCATGCTTTTCTTCTTCTCTCTTTTGTATCAGTAGAAGAATCATCATGATCGTCGGTACTTTCATCTTTAGCGAATTGGAAATTTCTTCTTAGGTACATATTACAAGTACTTTTGGTTTTGAATTGGTAATGTAACTATTTGTGCATGTTTGATAAGTTTAAATGGTGTGCTTAATTGCTTTTATAATTCTCGCGTGCAGTGTTGATTTCTTCTCAATACTTATTCACAAGCCGATCTCAAGTTTGTCAGGAGCACACATGTGTTGAAAGCACTAAATTTGTTCAGAAGAAGTCATAAGTTGTAGCTAGCTATCTTTTATTTTTTCAAATGGTTTTATTGTTATGATCTAACTTCAACCATTTTTAGTAGTTTGATTTATAACTGGTTACAAATGTTGTAGTTGATCGGTACTACACTTTTGCCGGTGTGCTGGTATAATTAATGAAAACAAAGAACTGTTGTTGATATCTATTAAATTCACCAGTTTGGTTGATCTGGTTTATATAATACAAGCAGGTTGTGAATGGCAATTTGTGATCTGTAGTGCGCAATTAATTTTGACTTATGCTCAGGGTAAAATTGTATAAAAATAAAAATACTAAAAAATTAATTGCGCATACACTATAGCTAACTTGTCAACACTATTGGCAACACTCTGTGGATTTTGTCAGCACTACTGAGTGAACATCATCGATCTTGAGTTCGAAACCCACCATAGGCCAAATAATTTTCGCGCTATTTTTTAAATTTCGTTAAGACTTTAACACAAAACAAGCCCCCGTGTTGCCGCCCGCTTTAGGGTCAACTGACTTTAGATTATGGTTTTACCCAAACCGTAATCTAAAGTCCCCGGCCAATGATGATGGTCCACGACGTCGTTCTTCCCAGACGCCAAATATTTCCAGCATTTGATTTTCGCGTAATCTAACTGACAGTTAACGACGTCGTCTTACCATGTTATTTTTTAAATTTCGTTAAGACTTTAACACAAAACAAGCCCCCGTGTTGCCGCCCGCTTTAGGGTCAACTGACTTTAGATTACGTTTTGGTAAAACCGTAATCTAAAGTCCCCGACCAATGATGATGGTCCACGACGTCGTTCTTCCCAGACGCCAAATATTTCCAGCATTTGATTTTCGCGTAATCTAACTGACAGTTTACGACGTCGTCTTACCATGTTATTTGAGATTAAAAAAGAAACTTTATATGAATGGGTTTACATTGTATTATCGAATAAGACTAATGGCTTAATGGCCGCGTAACATTAGTTAACACCATCGATCTTGAGTTCGAAACCCAGCATACCCTAAATAATTTTGCGCTATTTTTTTTTAAAATTCTTTAGGCTTCAGATTACGATTTCCTTCTTTCTTTTCCCGGTAAAAAAGTGATTTTTGTCTGTGTATTATACATATTTTTATTCACTTGAGTGGGAAAAAGATTGCAGGTGTGAAGGATTCTGGGACTGCAGTTCAGCCCAAGATTAACCACTTCATTTTGATCTTTTTTTCCCCGAAATGTTACCCCCCCCCGATGGTAGGGGATACTCTGCACAAGAAGCTTGGTCAACGTTTTTGTGCCGCCACAGTTATGGCAGGGTGAGCAAGACACCGCCTGGGCACGCGGATTTGTCGGGACACCGCTCCGTATGATGTTCGAATACACCACATCGGTGACAGATCGGGGTAGCCTCTCATATGTGATCCTTAGGGTTGACACTACACCCTCCGCATAAATCTCAAGCGGCGCAAAATTGGACGATCAGTATGTATCATAACCCTGATTCGAAGAAAGCCACCATTGAATAGACCATTATTTGGGTCGTACTTTATGAAACTCCCGAAACACGAACTAAGCCTTTCAGCAGAATCGTTATTATGCAGCCTCGGCGGAAAATCATGGATCCTAATCCAAATGGGGAATAATTTAAATTCATGTTCAGCCACGCGTTGACTTGTCTACCCACATGCTTTGACTTGTCTATAGTACTGAGTACAAGGAGATATCCATTATACACCCATGGACCATTTTCAAGCACGTATAACATACTCGGCGAGTCTGGGAAGCCAAAAGCAAACAAACTACTACAGCAATATCGAACCCAGCTCACCATCAATACCCCAATTTTGTCCAACGTTGCCTCCATGTCGTGAATTTGACCCAAAGAGGACATGTTGCCACCGACTAGTTCACCGAGGAGACAGTAGTCGAATGAGGGGATGCATGGTGTCATGAGTATTTTTCCAGAATAAAAATCTTCGCTTGGAAGCCAGGTCCAGCGGTATGCATAGCACACATTTCACACGCAAGCACACGCTTCAATCGACAAGGGACAACATCTAGCAACCAAACAAGCAACACTCACGACCGGCGTCGGGCCGGGGCCCGACCAGCCTAACCGTACCAACCCTTGTGCCACAAGAAGACTAAGGTGGTCTTGAACCGCCCCACGGTGAGTTCCCACATCCTCGCCCCTTTGCCCAAAGGCATGGATGTGCGGGCACTCGGCACTCCAACTGAATGAACACCTTCCCTAGTGGAGCAACCCCAGTGCCAAGCACCTTCTGTATGGACACACTAGCGTGGGCAACGCTGTGCCCTCACCACCACCCGGACCATCTCGGCCATGCCGGGCACAAGTCCCAACTTAGTGCGTCCCCCTCGCACTCCCGCACTTGCCCAGGTGCGGAACCAGTCATATGACAAGCGCACACTGGCACAACTTAACATTAGGGACACCGGCAGGTGGGGCAAGGCCCCACAGCCGTTGGAGCCCACTACCCGACTAGAGGTAGGCCAGGCAGAGACTCAAGTGTCTAGCCGGGTGCTCTCCCGGCAGCCCGGGGTGACCCACGACTAGTTCACCTAGCCGCCGGTGTGGCCCCATGGGCCCAACTCCGCCAAGGGTCCAAGTGTCCCGACATCCCCATTCATGGGTAAAATATAGCCTTTGAGGCCCTTGGGCACTTAGGTGCCCAGCCGGGAGACAGCCGTGTATGCTGCCTGGGGGCAGGCCAGGCAGAGACTAACCAGCCCCCTAAAGAGGTTAATGTACCTTTCAGGCCATACTGGACGCAGACATGCCCCTTTACAGCCAAATCCCGACATAGTCATGGGACACTTTAAAATGCACTAAAATCAGATGCAAGCTCCGATTGCCATGAAACTTTGCCAGCATCTCTTATTAATCAAGGGTAACATTTGGCCTTCTTAGGTGCTCAGCAAAGTTGTCAAGATCCCACACGTTTTGAGCCAACTTCATATCGGAAGCATCACGGTGCCTGCGGCAGTGCCCAGATGGTCACTGGCTGCCTGCAGCTGTTCCCAGGCACCGACTTCCTGCAGCATCAGGCACGGGGTGCCCCAGACAAAGTCTGGGTGCCTGCGACACCACCCAGTTGCGCTCACAAGACACACACAAGGTTCGCGCGGCATCGGCTTCGCCCAGCAAGGGTCGAGTGTCCTCGGCATCACGCCCCTAGGCCTGACCCTCGGACCAACCCCAAAAGGGTTGGGCCATGTCCATGGCACTTGCACATGGCATACCAATTTAATTTTCCATCACATGCATCTAGACAAGGCCAACGACAAGGCATGCCACAGCTGTCAAGCTGCTTGCCCAAAAATATTCGTGACACATGGGAACTCAAAACGATGACTCAAGTGGGTGATAACGCGTTCGTCTTGTGTGAGAGAAGTCTCATCCAATTACAAGGCGAAATCGTCGTCTGGGGCTGATGGGATTTCCATTGCCGTAGGGTTTAACCAATGTCAGTAAAAGTGTACTTTATTACACATGTTAGAGTTTGATTCATTAACTACAGTAAGATTATTGGAGCTTTATTTGAACGCAGAATAATGCTGCGATTGGAATGCTGCAGTCGAACACCCAGCAAACAAAAGTCTCTTTGGAGTAGTAAAAATGACGTTCTTAACCAAGCGTCATAAAAATTTTCGAAACGGATGCTTGTCTCAGTAAGATGGAACAGTAGGAACAGCAAGCGGTCAAATCGAAGTATCGAACATTATTTCCTCTTACAGTGCAGAAGTTCTACAGAGTGGGTAATCCGGTAGGCGACCAAGCACACTTGTAAACCCTTTATTGCTAAACTATAGTAAAGCACTTTAACTAAATCTAGCTTATACAGAAACGCAGGGATGCAAAGTACAAAAGTGTTGTTCACAGCTACTCTTACACGCCTTCTAATGACGTCCGACTTGACAGCTGACAGTGTATCTACTGTTCTATCTTATTTTACCGAGAAAAGCATTCTTCCAAAAAGTACCCGTCATCATGATATTAACAGAGCTCATTTCTCTACCATCATTATTACAAGACGTATGGAAATTGTTTTCTGTTTCCTTTCAGCCAATCCCTGTGCCGATGCATGCATAGCAAATGCAAAAAGTAATTACATCGAGTGATGCAGTATAAGAAACGTGTAATTAAGTAGGGGTACCTGATGGAAAATGCTGAGATAAAATATGAAAGCGACAAATAATTAAAGTATAGAATCCTAAGGGCATCCACAATGGTAAAAGTGGATTCCACCACCAACAAATATTATTTTAGTATCTCCTCTCACAATCTCTCTCTTCTTTTGCTAAGACACCCACTTGTTTGGGTTCTTAGTTAACTCTCGCACAACTTCTCTCCTCCATGTCATATTTTATCTTTTTGTTTCATTAATTTAGAGTGGATACGCGTTAATCACTTATTTGCAAAATAGTTTGTAGGTGGCATTTGTTTATTGGACAAAAAGCTGACCAAAGCTTACATGTCAAGTTAGAATAGGTTAACCACAGCAACCTTGTTCCTAACGCAGCAATATCTGTGTTTGCCCACTGGAAACGAACACACTCTAAATAGAAAAGGAAGGAGTAATTTCTGTCTTAAAATGACTCACCGTTAAGAAGCGCTTTTTATCCCTCCACCGATTATGGTCGTATCTCGTAGATGTCTGTCGCCATTTTTATTGTGGGATCTTTCAAACCACTTGCAACTTGCAATGCAGTTAAAGGCGACGACCCCTACAGACAAGGTGACTGCAACTGATTTTATAAATTAATAAAAATAGATATCAAAATACATGCCTTTTCATGGTCCTGCAACCTACTCTTTAGATCTTCATTACCGTAAACCATGGGGAAGATAATAATAACGATCGATTTGACCGTATGCTGTGCCTACTGTGAAAAAACTTATTTCCGTCTATAAATATCGCCTCAAGAAGCGCACTGGTCGACTATATGTAAAACGTTCTCCTGTCGCATATTTTTTTTGCTCTTCTTTCTTTTCCAGAAGTACAATAACATAAAATTGCTTCTAAGGTAGGCGTCGTTAACGATTAAAGACCTTAATCCAATTTAAAAATATATATCGTCAACAAAGGGATCGTTCTGTGAACCAGATTACTTCGGGTCGGAGTCAATTATGGTAGGTCGCCGCCTTTTTCTTTTTCACAGATCATTGGGAAACTACAAATCTTTTCACTGTGCGTCCTTTTAATTCAAATCACCGCGCATTGCAATTAACAAAGAGTGTCACCCACTTATCGATTTGATAAATAATTTCACTCTATCAGTGTATTTGTTCAACTGTACACGCAAAATATGAATTTTAGAAAGGTAAAGGACTTACTAGAAAAACAAAAAGAAATTAGTGGTGAATTCGAAGTTATGGATAAAATATGGTCAAGGCGGTATTTTGGTAGTCAACCCGGTCTAGACTTAGTGTGTTGACCAAGTTATTTAGATGAGAAAAATACATAAAATAAGAATCTAATAGTTTGGGAGTTAAAAGTAATTTATAAAACTATTGTGGTTATAGTACACATTTCGGAAACTTTAGGGGCGATAAAGAAGATAGAACAGACCAGGTGCTGTTAGAAAAATACTACTCCCTCCGTCCCATTGACAGTGTCTTGTTAGACAAATTGCACGCAGATTAAGAAATGAAACTTAATAAAGCTACTTTCCCTGATTATCCTCACCTTTTCATTTGTTTGCCGCACTACTCTGTGTGTATGGATTTCTGAGTTGTTGTAAATGGAAGGGTATTTCTGTAATATGAAGTAGAAAATAGACAATATTTTGGGACAACATAAAAACTAACAGCGGACACTGTTAATGGGACGGAGGGAGTAGTAAGTTGGGGTTTAAAATCGAATTAAATTGATAAGATTACATAATTATGATGTTTGTGACATAATTGTAACGTTACAGAAGTTTGTGTGGAAAGAATATAAAATGTGGAACTATATGACAAATGCGAGAATATAGAAAGTGGCAAATGAAGCAAGCACAACTGAATTGCTTGAGCACTACCCTCGGCTTGCGTGCGATGTTAACATGTTTATTTAATTAGGCGTACACACATATGATTTACATATAACGGAAGTACTGTCATTATCTTTGTCTTAACTAGATAAATTCGTAAATAAGTGAGGTACATGGCTACATGCTGACGGTTGACAAGAACCTCCATCGGGCCTGAGATGGGGTTTGGTAGGTAGGTCTATCATCCTTGTTACTGTGCATCGGTAAGTACAAAACTTTTTACTCTGGTCCGTTCAAATCACAACAACCCGGCAATCAAGGTTCGGGGATCATGGTTATCGTCTGCAGAGGGTTTTAAAACCGTGAAGTGCTACCTACCACAATAGATTTGAACGCTATCATTGCATTTATTCAAATAAACGATATAACAAATAATTTAAATACAGCAACATATTTGTTCAATAATTTTTTTTCCCTCTGAAAAGTTAGTTCAATAAATGTTGATGTCAAACTATCTACTGTCTACATCATGGACTATCATTGCATTTATTCAAATAAACGATATAACAAATAATTTAAATACAGCAACATATTTGTTCAATAATTTTTTTTCCCTCTGAAAAGTTAGTTCAATAAATGTTGATGTCAAACTATCTACTGTCTACATCCAGTTCGGACGACTGAACAGCTACAGTATGGTGATCACGGCCCACGGTGCTCAATACTCTTTCATGAGCTATCCAGTAATGTGATATAGTAGTTTCGTTTTGTCTAGTGATGCGACTCATGCGACGGATGTGCAGCTCTTTGAAGTGAATCGAAGATGAATAGAAAAATATAGCTGGTCATGACTCCCGCTCGGTTTTGAAATTTTTAATTATACGTTCGTGTGACAATATCGCGCTTGATTGCATCTCACCGCTGTATTACATGCAACAGTTGGATGCCTACACATGAGAAAAGTAAAAGGACATTTTACTGAAGAGAAGCAATACCGAGGGCCATGAAAAAAGCCTATCGAAGTAAGACAAGAAGGCCAGCAACCGGTAGAAACCCCTGATGAAGTTGGTCAGACGTAGTAAGGCCACAACGATCTCGTCCCGTACAATGAGTGAATTCAGATTAATGTAGCTTTAAAATAACACTTGTCATTGATTTATTTCAAAGCTACATTAATCTCATTGAAAAAATCCGCTCGTTAACGAACGGAGCCAAAGAAAAAGCATGAAATTCAAAAAAAAAAAATCACTCACAACAAAAACTATCAGCTTTCGGGAAGCCGGTCGCTCGACTCGATCCGGTATCAAATTGTCGTCCACATGAGTCGGGTACCTAGGTACAGCAGGTACATCAATTCTATCACCGGACGGAAACATGTCTGGGAATGGTGGTTCTGAAAAAGGTCGATCCAATCTTGTATTGGAGATATCGTATGCAACTCCTCTTTAATTGATCTAACATCAGTACTAGAGGACTCGGCGCAGTTCCATCGCATCCAAGGACCGAACTCATAGGGAAGACGCCGCGCCCGACGGCTAGTATCACACTCACTCAGTGAGTGATCAAGCATTCCACATCCATAGCAGAATATCGGTAGGTCTTCATACAAAACTCCCACTTCGAAGTCCATATCCCACGACTGAACCGTTACCCTTCTGCACAAGGGTTCCAGTGTGTTCAACTTCACACAGGCACGACATCTACGCGTGTCTAATCCGTCGCCGGCAACAAGTTCCCACTTTAGCACCCTTCCAATCTTTCTCCCAGCATACAGGCCATATGCCTGGTCTCTTTCTCCTTGGGAACATCGACGAAGCGGACCCAAACGGTCATAGATACCGGGATTTGCCTTTCGAGGGTTGTTGTTGTCGACGCTCTCTGGACCATCATTGCCCGCTGGAAGTAGTGCCAGCGACCCATGTCAAGTGTCGCAATCATGTCTTGCGGCTCTTCGAATCGTAACGCAAAATGGTTTTTTGAAATTTCTCTGACCTCTACCTTGCAGAATATATCCTTGATATACATGTATTTTTGACCCTACTTGGGCTTACTCTGCAAGGGCATAGGATTCGAGCGACGGCAACCGGGTAAGTCATAATCAGAGAATCAGGGTGCTCCACACGATCGTACGATACCATCAATGTGTTCTCTGCGTCGTGGACTCGAATCTCATCGTGTTGTGTCATGGTTGCAGCGAGTAAGATAAGGAGTCCCGAAATGTGGACAGGGGTAAGAAAAGAAGATGTCTACGGATGTAATCGTCGGTTAGAGAGTAGTGGGTTTATGAAGTGATAACTCTCCCTCAACCCTAGCACAGACCCAGATGTGAACCCAAGTCCGAACCCAATCGGATCGACATATAGGCGATTGTTTCGCGCAAGCGCGGGTAACAGGTCATGACTCATGATTATGATTCAAAATGTTTAACACCGTTGATGAAAGAGTGTTGAGCACGCGTGAACACCGTTCTGTAGCTGTTCATTTGTTCGAAGTGACAGGCCATGATATAAAGAGCAGATAGTTTAACATCAACATTTATTTAACAAAATGTATTGATGTATCTAAATTTTTTAATCATATCGCTTGAATGAACAAATGTACGGACATTGTTCAAATTATGTAGTGGCCCTACTAGTGGGTGACACCCTTCTATTCTACTCCCTCCGTCCTGAATTGACCGTCTTATTTATTATTTGAATATGTTATTTGACTTCAATTTTTAACATATAAGATAAATTAATTTTGAAAATTTAAGTTGTGCATATGATTTCTAACATGATAAACTATATGTTATAAAATTTAGTTTTATAAAATTATTTTATCTTATATGCTTAAGTGGAAAAATGTGTCATAAAACAAACGGGGCGGTCAGGGAGTAATATTATAACGATCCTCAGCATTAATTGTATTGTAACGCTTACTGGCGGTGATTTGAAAGGACACACAGTGAAAAGTTTTGTAGTGACTCGATGCACTTTGAAAAAAAAGGTGGCCGGACCTATCCCCGACCCAGAAGTAATCTCAGAGATGGACAGATGGTTCACATATAACAAAATACTGTATGCCATTATTAGATTTATCTTCGTTTTACGTTACGCCTATTAAAAAAACAGGTGAATCATCTCACCTAAATCGGTAGTGTTCAAGCAACTACGTTGGCATTGTTTGATTTGTTTTAAAGAACGATCCCTTTTGTGACGATATATATTTTTGAAATTGGATTAAGGTCTTTAACCGTAAACGACGCTTTGCCTTAGTGGCATTTTTTTTATAGTACGTCGGGAAAATGTTTTACATAATCGACTAGTAAAATACAGTAATAAGTATTTACCACAATTTTTGAAAATAATGCTTGTCTCGGGTAAAAAAAATGGATCAGTAGGCACATCAAGCGGTCAAATCGAATGTTATTATCATCTTCCCCATGCTTTATACGGCGATGAAGATCTAGAGAGTAGGTAGTAATAATCATGCAGGCGACCATGAGAATGGCATGTATATTTGATACTACATTTTATATCCGATAAGTTGCAGTTGGATAGCACTCTTTTAAAATCTTCTGCACCAGGTCTGTAAGGATCCTCGCCATTAACTGCATTGCCTGTTGCAACTGATTTGAAAGGTCCCACAATAAAAATGGCGACAGACCTACAAGGCTACAACCATGATCGGTGTGGGTGGATAAAAATAACGCTTCTTAAGGAAGAATAGTTTAAAGACGTGTATAATTGAACAAATACACTGATGGTGTACATAGCGAACTGGCGACCATGACAAGGCGTGTATAATTGAATAAATACACTGATACATTTCAATTATTTAACAAATGCAGCTGGATAGCAGTCTTCTGTTTTAAGATCCTTGTGGACCAGGTCTGTAAGGATCAACGCCATTAATTGCATTGCAAGGTGGCGTTGCTTGGAAAGGACCCGCTGTAGTACTCATGCACCGTAAAAAAGAAACAGACCTACCATCATTGTTTAACTTGCTTCAAAGAACGATCCCTTTTTTGACGATATATATATTGTTATTTGGTTAAGGTCTTTATGCGTGAACAACGCTTTGAACACGTTTCCTGAATATTCATTATTGCATGTTTCCATATAGCTCTTATGTATATGCATATACTGTTATTATATATATTATATGCTTTCGTTCTCACTTCCTATCAATGACATAACTACTTTGATATGTTTTGGTCTAGCATAAATATCCTCCGAATACTTCTGTTTATTACAATGTGACCCCAGATAAATTGTTTACAAATAATCCCTCACGCTAGCATACGGTTATCCCCCTTAATTATTTGTACCAAAATTTTATTTCTAACTTCTTCCAAAAACCAAGCAGAACCTAAAATTTTTCCCATTTCAGATTCCAGCACATGACACTCGATAATTATACATTAGCCCCACTAATTTTCTTAACCTTACAATTTACCACTTATTGAATGATGGCATATAGTTTTATTCCTTACTTTTAGTAAACTCCAACGTTCCCCTGTATTCTCTTAACCCGAGGTTAAAAGTACTATACAAATTATGTGTAACGAGAGCTGTTGTCAGTTGTTGCTGAAATTAGAAAAAATAGAGAGAAAAAATAGTTGATATTAATTGATGTATACGAAGAACAAACTAGCTGATCAAATAAACTACTAGCTTATAATATCGACAAAAGAATAGGGCCATAAATAGACAGCATAGGAAGAAAGCGGATGGGTAGAGGGGGGGGGCTCACGTGCGCGTGTATAAATATGAATGAATATATGATCGATTTTACCCTTATACCACTGATACGTCTACATGATTTTGGATCGTATGAGAAAATGTGCTGATTTTTGATGACATCAGCACATGATCTGACGGTCGAGATCGCAAAATTCATGTGCTGACATAATAAAAAATCCGCAAAATTCATCGTACGGTCCAAAATCGTTCAGACGTTTTCAAGGGTATAAGGATAAAATTGTTCATATATTTTCACTTCCAGCTCACGTGCATCTCAACCCCGCCCATGGCCGCCCAATGCGGCCCACCCCCTGCCAGCCCGCCCCATCAACCCCAACTACCCCCCGGCCGAAGGAACAATTAATGCTCCCCGAAATTTTGATTTTCACTACACCCGCGCCCACACCCCCCCCCCATTTCCTATTTTCACCGATATTCTACTCTCCTGTTACTGTCGTCTCTTTCTTTGCTCTCACCGTTGTTTCCCGAACTCTGTTACTTGTGTCCCGTTGTGTTGCCCGTCTTATTCACCGAAATTCCACATATATGTCGTAGATCTTCGGTCGTAGATTGTCTCTTGGTTACCCTTTTAAATCTTCACTCGTCATCTGTGGCGGCCGTCCGGGATTTTCGCATTCAGAGCAGGTATCAGGTATGTACAGCAATTTGTTTCTTTTTTGTGTAATTTACTCGGAACCCCCTTGAGGATTGGGTATATTACCGTTAACTCCTTTGTGTTTATCATAATTATTGGTAACCACCTTGAGGTTACGGTATCTCTGACTATGAGCTCCCGAACTATAACTTCGTTATCAAAATGTTAACTACGTGCTACCCATCAACTTAATCACATTATTAATGACATGTTGGGCAAAAAACACTGCTTAATCAGCATTCTTATTGTCTGAAAAACGTCAACCCTACCTCAAAAATGCATCTAAATTGGGGCGAGGGAGAGTTAGACGATGTTGATTAAGTAGTTTTGTTGTCCAACATTTCATTAATAATGTGATTAAGTTGATGGATCAGCTCGTAGTTAACATTTTGATAACGAAGTTATAGTTGGGGGCTCGTAATCAGAGATACCGTAACCTCAAGGTGGTTACCAATAATTATGATAAACACAAGGGAGTTAACGGTAATATACCCAATCATCAAGGGGGTTCCTAGTAATTTACTCTTCTTTTTCCCTGACGGAACCGCTTAACACCTGTAGTTCAATGATTACTGTATGCTCCCCAGGTCCTTGAATTTGCACTTTGTTTCTTTTTTCCGACTAAATCACCTGGAGCCTGTAGTAGTAGTAGTAGTAGTGGTTGAATGAGCACTGTATGCTTCCCCGGTCCTTGAATTTACAATTGTTACCAGCCTGTCTATTACATTTGATTGCAAATATGACAACTACATATCCTTATTGATTTCGCTGCTTGCTGAAATACGTTTAGCATTCCTTCTAGTTCGTTTCGCATTTAACACCATACATGTGACCGTGGATCATTCCCTGTACATCCTAGGTGTTTGATTGTTTATATATTTTCATCTCTACTGGTCTGTGATTTCAATTCGCCAATAATTCATGCGTTGTAGTGTATAATCAAACCAATCAGGTTCACTTAATTAAATGGCTCGTAGTTTTACATCCAAAACTGTCGGGGATGTTGAGGAGGAGCCGACTGAGACAGTGCATCATGGGCCTGTACTGGAGGAAGCTAGTATGTACCGTAAAAAAACATGAGGGTGCTGATGTCCCTGCTTACAGCTTCCAGAACAGATGCTCA
Organism: Limonium bicolor; assembly: GCA_023374045.1. NCBI lineage: Eukaryota > Viridiplantae > Streptophyta > Magnoliopsida > Caryophyllales > Plumbaginaceae > Limonium > Limonium bicolor. The sequence goes on from CM041776.1 coordinate 429,331,516, forward strand.
CCAAAGAAGTTTGCTGATATGTTAGACGATGCATTCCGTGGATCTATACCCTCCGCTGTGAGGGAAATTCTACATCAGATTGGTTTTATTGGGTTGACTAAGATCAATCTAACACGATTGGACCGGGGATTTATGGATAGTGTTCTACCTCTATATGATAAGAAATCTAGGTCGTTCCGTTTGGGTGACGGAAAGGTGCTGACCGTTGGACCTGATGATGTGAAAAGGGTGTACGGTTTACCCTCAGGAGGTATGCCAATCAGGTTGGTTGGTAGTACCAGTAGATCCAAACAACTTGCTAAGGAGCTAGGTCTGCAAGTCACCAGCGCTTTATTTGCCAAAGGCCGGGATTTGGTATATAATATGGGTCGTGAACGGGATCCTGAAAACATTGCGAGGATGTTTGTGCTTTATGCCTTGGGCGTTCTTCTCTGCCCTGTTTCTGCTAGTCAGGTTAATATTAATTACGCAGAGTTCATGTATGACCTTGATCACATCACAAACTACGACTGGTGTAGGCACGTGTCCGATGAGTTACACAGTGGTCTGGAAAAGTTCGTCGACAAATATGTCAGTTCCAATGATGCAAGCCCTTTGATCAGAGGGGATATCCACTTTCTGTTCGTAAGTTACGGTCATTCAAAATAAGTTATTAATTTTTAGGGTAAATTACTCGGAACCCGCTTGAGGATTGGGAATAATACAGTTGGCTCCCTCGTGGTTATCATAATTATTTGTAACCAAATCAAGGTTATAGTATCTTTGGCTATGAGCCCCTTATTTAAACGTTAACCACATGGTGACCCATCAAATTAAAACATCAACCCTACCTTGAAAATGCATCTGAATTGGGATGAAGGAGAGTTAAATGATGTTGATTAAGCAGTTTTGTTGTCCAGGCTGACATTAATAATGTGATTAAGCTTATGGGTCAGCATGTAGTTAATGTTTTGATAACAAAGTTACAGTTTGGGGGCTCATGGTCAGAGATACCATTTATGATAAATACAAGGGGGTTAACTGTATTATGCCCATTTCTGAAAGGGGTTCCGAGTAATTTACTCTAATTTTTATTATACCTGCTCTTATACCGTTGTATTACCCCCAGATTCATTTTCTAGACTGCCTCATGGTTGGAGATGAAATATCTTGTAATATTGTCCCTTCCTGCGGCCGGTGGACGAAAGAAGCAGTAGCAAAGAAGTTACGAGGTTTGAAAACAACTTCTGAGATATGCAGTTGTCGGGTCATATACCCTTCCACTAGTCGTGGCCATCCATTTATACTGAAGCCTAATACTGGCGGCATCACCGAAACTCAGTATTCCAGTCATGAGCTTTCTGACGATGAAATGCTTGCTATGACTGCATCTGAGGTAAACAAATTCTGCCATTGGCCGCTGTATGCGTTTAAGTGGATACCCTCCTTATATATAATATTAGTCATACGCAGGCCGCTGCAGCACATCATGAATGTATGGCCCAAATCGCCGTATTGACCCGAAGGGCGACTGAACTGAATAACCACATAGTCAAGCTCAACCGTGCAAGTGATGATTTTGGCGCTGAAGCAGATGCTGTTCCTGCCGCAGGTACTGGATCATTAGGTGCAGGTAAGAGGAAGGCACGTGATGACGGGAGCACTAAGCAGAAACATAAAAGCACCAAATGGACTAAGCCAGGGCAGGTATTATTTTATGACCCTTCAATAATTGATTTGAAGTCTTGTAATAGCTGCATTCACCCCCTTTGGCGTACTTAATGTTGACAAACTATGTACTTCATCTTGGCATCGCATACGCTAGAATGAAAATGTAGACGTTTTATATTTTAGGGGGGGGGGGGGGGTTTGGTGTTTAACTACTAGTTAATACTTTTGTCGGGTTATCATCAGCGTGTCACGTCTACCACCGAGAGAGTTGCTGTTGAACAAGTCACCAGCGGAAACACCGTCTATGGTTCTGTTCTGAAGATATGTGCAGATATTGATCTGGTAGTAGTTTTTGTGTTGTCAACAGCCAATCGAGGGTTTTAGATGTTTCCAAGTCTAATCATTCAGCATGCGGTTTAAATTACAGAATGTAGCGGAGGAGACGGATGCTGGAGGTAAGGATGAAACAACATGCCACGAGGAAGATGAGGACATTTTGCACAAAGTGAATGGTGCGGATTGCATGGAGGACGGAGATGTTGAGACGTATGGAGATGAGCACAGCCACGAAGGGGAGGAGGCGGATGGCAGAGGGAAGGCGGGATGTGTGGCAGAGCAGTTGGATGGTAAAGGCAAGGAAGAGAACATACCCCCGGCAAAAGGGAATGATGCAGAAGATGTGACGATGCATGAGGCTATGGACGTGGGTCTGCTAGCGGAGGAGGAGTTAACGGAGGTGGATGGCATCAGCAAGGCAGAAGGTATACCCCTAATGGCGGACGGCGATGTTGGTCATGAAGCCAAAGTGGTCGATGAGGGCTTAGAAGATATGACAACGCATGAGGGCGTGGATGTGGGTATGGTACCTCCGGAGGAGGTTGTGGAGGAAGCGGATGGCAGAGGGAAGGTGGAAGAAATACCAATAATAGGGGACGGCGAGGTCGGGCAGGAACCCAAAGGTGCGGATCGCATAGAACGTACAGTTGATGTAAGAATGAATGGCGGTGTCAATGGCTATAAGGTATCGATGGAGGCGGAAGGTGTAGGGAATGCAGACGAACCACACCAAAAGGAGGACGAGCGTGTTGTCGATTTAAATGAACCGATCGAAAGTCTAAAGGATCATCAGTCGGAGACGTTGGTGTCATCTTATACCCTAGATGTTACAACCGGAAGTAAACTAATGAATCTGACTAACGGCTCTCCTGGAAAAAGTGACAAGGGTGACACTCCCCGTCCGATGCTGCCTAGGCTAGTGAAAAAGCGCCATGTCCGTTCGCCGTCTGTCTCTACCACCACTAAGCGTACAGCGATGAAGTTGAGTGAGCTGCAGTATAAAATTGTCAAGTACGTGAGGGGAGCTGTCACTGACGACCCGGCGTAAGCTCCCACACTCAGTAACGTCAGTTCTATTAGCATTGTACGATTAGTTACTTACTGATGAATTGTTACACAATCATGTTTCGCAGGAATATGTGTGTATTTCGGGATGGTATCACTGAACTGTCACAGGCTGACATCTTGACATTGAATGATGACTCTTGGGTAAACTCAAACGTTGTCAACACCTTTGTGTACTACGTCAACCGAATTGTGTTTTCGAACAATTTGATCGAGTGCCTATTCTTGCCTGTGTACATGGTAAGCCACGTTCCGTGTATTACTGCTCATCTGCAGATTATGGTTATGTTCCGTGACGCTGGATTATCATATAACCGTTGTCTTCGTTCCAGTCACAGGCATCTGTGCAAGAAGTCTCATCGTGAGATAAACATTTTTTAAAACAATTTGACAGCTTCACCAGATCTATAGGAATTGACAGCGTCGACACCATAAGAAAGTGTAAATATGTAAGTTTAAGGCCTTCAGACCCGTTAATTATTTATGTATCCTGAACTGGGCGACTGACTACTGCATGCCTTTCGCGCTGCAATGTTTTTTTTCTTTTTTTCAACATGCAGTTTGTTTTTCCGGCGTTGTTCGATGCGCACTATGCGCTTGTTGTCGTAAACATGGTTCATAAACGTTACCAGTGGTTGGACACCTTACCCAACGCAGCAAAACGGTTCAGGGACGTCAAGACACATGCCATGGTTATGGTAATATTATCTGCCGATTCTCTCATCTAATTTTGCGTGTGCACTCCCTGAAGTTATATATTTACTTATTCCGTGAAGGTATCGATTGTCTCACGTACATTGCAGATTAAGAATGTAGTTTGCTGGCTCATATATCATGAAATAGTCGATAGCTCGGTGACAGAGTGGAAGTGGGACATAACCACGTTGTTCAAAAAGGGGGACGAGATGAACTGCGGTGTGCACTGCATGAGGCTCATGGAGAATTACCATCCTTGTTTACCAAACGTTTGGTACCTGACACATCACATTGGTCTGGTTGGACGAGTAAGGATGCTCTATCTTACCATCGAGAAAGAATCGCTGCTGTTTTGCTGTTACAGTCTCAGAACTTGCTGAAGGATCACATACTTGAAGCATCAACAACAGCGACCGAGGCAGAAGATCAAAAGGTGAACATTCCAAAGAGTAGGAATAGACGTCCGAATAGGGTAACGGGCAAGTAGGACGGAAGTTTTTAAGTTTCGTGCATGGTTTTCGGTTACATTTGTATGTAACCAGACAGTGTTGTAGTTGTTAGCATTATAGGGGGTGTACGGACTTCTCATCATAAAGCTTGTAAATTATGGTAAATGCTCCTCTTGTTAACCTATACACCAATTAAAAAGTGACATTTGTCTGAGCAACAGTAGCTTAAAGCTACTGCATGGCAGATTGGCGAATCGAACGCGGTGTGTAAAGGTTTTCGTCAACATATTTTCCAATTTATATTAAGTATATTACTTCTTCTTGCAATTTGACCAAACGATCGGTCTGTATGGCTCTGTTTACATGTTCCCATGCAAGTGATCATGCATCACTAAGTAAAACCGTACTGTAGATGGCATAGTATTAACAATGGTTAATCACCGTTACATCATCTGTCATGTGAAATCCCGTATATACCAGTATTGCGATTTCATAGCCAGCACTGCGATTTCAATGCGAAAGGTATGCATTATTTTGGGTGTGGCACCAACCAAACGCCGGCAGAAAACACGGAAAATCGGTACAGTGGTTTTCGGGCAATAGAGGAAAGAAAAACGAGCGCAGGAAAATGGGACCTAAATAGGACAACTCTGGTTTTCTTTCGTAATTCACAATATACCCCTGTGATTTTCGTAATTCAACTTCAAACATGTTTAAATGTCCAAAATTGATGAACTTTACATGGACGATGCTAAAGTGTTATATTTTGGCCCATCAGTCAAATTTGAACTTTTTTAAGCTCACATATGACTTGTGGATAACAAGCAGGTTCAAATAAATGCTACTATTATCAACGAACACAAAATGTGTACTATCGTCAACCAACATAGATCAGGCCTTTTGGATCTTTAGCGTGGAGTACTATTATCCCATCCAGTTGTCACTAATTATGACAAGTGTGTACCACGGTGCAACAATAAATGCTTGTCCTGGTAAGATCCAGTCGGAGGTTTTCGGAATCTTAAGCATGCCGTTGTTGAGGGTCTACAGAGTAGTAATCCCTAGGGCGACCATGAAAAAGCGTGTATAGTTGAACAAACATACTGATATAGTTGGATTATTTATCAAATCGATTGCACCAGGGTGTCACTCTTCCGTATCAAGATCTTGTGCACTGTGGGGCGGCAGGCCATTAATTGCACAAGACGGTGATTTGAAAGGACCTACAGTAAAAAGTTCCGTAGTTACCATCATTATGTGCTGCTGCGCCAAGGGGGAGGGGGGGGTGCGGGACGTTTTAGGCCGTATGAGTACATTACTGATTTATGGTAAATTACAGTTGATAAACGTCCACGCACAGCTATTAAACGTAATCTGATGGTCACACGCACACGATCCCCCCATGGCCAATAGGTGGTGATTACCTAAAATAAAGCTTATTACCAAACCGTCAGTTAACGACCGTAAATAAGTCTCTACCACCTTTTTTTCGAAATAAATGATTGTCTCGGGAAGATAAGATGGAACAGAATGTGCAGCAGGCGGTCAAATCGAATGTTATTATTAGTACTATTTGTAGTCGAAAGAAAACCTCCTCTCAAAATCAGCCTGGACATTGGGGGGCACTACGGATACTTCATTCCCCTCCTCATCTCTCATTTTTTTGACGACATTATGAAACTGTGATTTTGAAGCTAGTAGGAGTGTTTGAATGATTAATGACGAGTAAGGGAAATATTTTAAAGGAAACGGAAATCCTGCGGTACGGCTATGATGCCAGCGCATCGGTTACAGGTGACGGGATCCGGTAAAGGCGCTTTATATTAAAGGACTAAAATCTAGCCGTTGAATCTATATGTAATTACATTATTCGTATCAATTCAATGGTTCAGATTAAAAGAATAAAAACAAGGGAAATTTTATGAAATGTCACTATATTTTTGGCTAATTCATGAAATGCCACTAAAAAAAGAAAGTCATAAAATGCACTATATTTTCCTAAAAGTCCATGAAACACCACTATAGATGGAAAGAAAGACAAAAATACCCCTACTAGTTAACAGAGTACTTCTAAATTTCACAATATGCCCATAAGTGTATGGATCATATATTAGTATTAATTTAGACCTGGCAAAGGTGACCCGAACCAGAAAAACCGACCCGATCCAATCCGATCCGAACCCGCATTTAAATCGAATGCTGTGACAAAAAATGTGACCCAAAAATCCGAACTGAACCAAACCAATTCACCTGAACCAAATCGACCCCGAACCGAATTCAACCAAACCAAACATGAAACTATACAAACTTTCATTATCCTTCTGTTTATTATTGACATGTACTAACACATAATTTCCATAAATTGGGACTAAAATAAGGGACGTTTTCATTCCATTTTTACAATTCTTACCATTTTTTGGCGTGTCCAAGGAAATTGGTTCAACCTTTTACAAATCAACAACTCACAAAAAGCATATTATATTTATGACCGACTATGTTCATACTACCCACTATATTGTTTGAATATTTATTATTTTATTTGTATATTTTTATGTTATTATGTTTTTCAAAATGTAGTTTGTACAGATTACTCATCTAATTAAGCAGGAAGATATCTAAGTTACATGATAGGCCGTTTAAGTGAAGGTGTGGACCTATAAAATTAATTTATATGACGTACATATCTATTAACAAAAGTGTATATTTATATTCGCGTAAGCCCTTATTAATAGTAGTAACATTTCGGCTAGTTGTGGAAACTGTTTACCACGCATGCTGTTGTTTTCCTGACTGTATAAATCTAAATAATTATTTTATATATTATAATTGTTGAAATGATTGTACAGATTTGTTTTTGGGACGAAGGTGTATACTTAAAGCTTAAGAAACAACAAAACAATATTTTGAAAATGAAGTAGCGGAAGCCGAATGGTGGTCATCCATACCCAAAATATGGAGTTATTTCTTAGCCGGGCACGTCACCCAGGAGCTTTCCCGCCAGAACGGTCCTCAGACGCTTTAAGACACGTTTTTCACTTCAATATTAAGCATATATGATAAAATACTTTTATAAAACTAGATTTTGTAACATATAATTTATCATGTAAGAAATCGTATGCAAAACTTTGGTTTCAAAAAAAAATCATATTCAAAAGTTTAAACTTTTTAAAATTAATTTATGTAATATGTTAAAATGAAGTCAAACGACATGTCGAGAGATTACACAGGACGGTCAATTCAGGACGGAGGGAGTCCTATATATTCGTTCGGACAGTGATCGTTTACATGCGCATCTACATACATTTTACAGCACAACCCGTCTTCTTCTTCAACAGTTCAACCTTGATATAACCCATTTTTATATTAAAAATAAAACTAAACAACACCTTGTGTTTGAGCAGGCAGCGTCCATCGATGGTTAACCAGAACAAGCATAAACAATATAGAAGGAATGATGACAAGATGGCGACCCCAACAGGAAGGGCACATCTAATAGCGTAAAAACCTGTACCAGGTTGACTCTATTGCACCATTGACACATGTGTCTGATATTTCTGCAGTTACTTGTTATTCCACAGTTGACAACGACTACGGGTTTTTCACTAGAACTCGAATTTTTAAAACTCGACATTTAGGGTTTTATGAGTTCTAATCAATTATGGGGAACCTGAGTGCTACTTCGTTTTTCTTATTTAACGGCTTCGGGAATGGAAACTCATCATCACTATGGTGCTCCCATCCATGGCATCCAACTACTTTCTACTGCTTTTTTTTTTTTGCACAAATAAAAAAATTAAGCGAAAAAGCAATCCGAAAATGGAGTTGTCTAGTTATAAAAATGTTCAAAAGTTCAACTATTTACACCGTCTTATAATTTTTGTAGATCATACAGGAAAGGAGCAGGGAAGGAGATACGCCGGAGTGCAGCACCTCAGCACCGTTACCAACCGTTGGTGAACAAACACTGTTGATGTTTCTGCAGGGTATCAGATGGTGCTGTCTCCGCAGGCTATACCGCTATCATCAGATCCTTGGAGCAACCGTAATAGGTCGAACAAGAAACGTAACGCCGACTCAACTCTGCCCGAGATGGAAACCAAAAAGAGGACGCCAAACCCTCGATTCCAAAGCAGAATGTCAATAACCGCCCTCTATAGGGTATTCAGACGCTTACACCTGAACAGCGTGAAGCTGTGAACAGCATCGGGTTTGGGCATTTCCTTAGTTTAGGAATTGATTCCATCAGTTATGAACTAGGCAAGTGGTTGGCGGACCATTTCGACTGGCGTATCTGTCAATTAAATCTTTCAAACAGAAAAACATTGAATGTTAGAGTGGATGATGTGCACAACATCCTAGGTTTTGCACTAGGTGGTGATCCCGTCACAGAGAACAAGGGGTCAGCAGGGTCAGATGAGTACAGAGAGTGGGAAAATAAATGGATCACAGAGTTTGGTAGTAAATCGCCACACACGAAAGACATGATAATGAAATGGCCAACGATGGGTCCAACCGACATGTTTAAATCAAGCTTCGTTTGTGCCATCGTCTCCACCTGTGTAAGCGGCAAAAGTAGCCCTCGATGCAACGACAAGATACTGCCCTTATTAGTTGATCCTACGTATGCTGCCCGTCTGGATTGGTGTAGATACACGATTGTGAAGTTAATTGATTCAGTTCGAAAGTACCAAAACAGCAACGGCAAAACCCATCAGTTCTGCGGGCCGCTACTGTTCCTGAACCTTTTGTATTTTGAAAAGACCTATGTTTTGGGGCTAGAAGATCATTTTGGGTATCCAGCAATCTCCGGGTGGAATACCGTCAGATACAAAGATAGATTGGTCAGGGAGAAGTATATCGGGGGCTACGGCCTTGGTGCAGAAACTTACAAAGACAATCGTTGGGGCTTGGTTGAATGGACTCATAACCAGGTTCAAGTTGTATAATATAACATCAATTCTTATTCTGCATTATGTATTACCTCTATTTGATCATATGTCATAACTTTTCTACTCTATTGTAATTTCACAGTCCATCGTACCACGCACAGACAATCCAAGGGACCAAACGAGTTGCATAAGATATCTGTACCCACCACACGACCTTATTCCCACATGTGAGGTGGTAGCAGACAGACCGATAGCCCGTGACGATACACAAACTAAACCGACTACCCCATTTCGTGATGGAACAGAGTCAAATAGTGGCGGTGTTGAAGGTGGTCACAGGATAATAAACAAGAGATTGGCCTGACTGATGATGTAAGAGCTGCACTCCAGCAAGAATGCACACGCTGGATGGAAGATGTCTTTCAAGCATACCTTTGTGGGCTAATCACAATTATAGATGGTCTGATTAAGAGGTTTGAGAGCACACTGGCAGTCGGGGAAGAGTTTTTTTCCGAAGGAACAAGGTATATAAATATCGAAGGGCTTATATTGATGTCGAGAGAAGTAAAAATGAGATGTACAGAGACGAAAATCTGAAGGAGCGTAAGAACCTTGCTGATGATAGAGCACGCTTAGAAGAGGAACGAATGCAGCTTGCGGAAGAAAAACGTTTGTTTGAAGGAAGGAAGAGGCAACTGAGATCAGATGAGGAAGGACTGGAGAGCAGGGAACGGTCTGCTAAATACGTCAGCCAGTCAATTCAACATCAAGATGATCTAATCGCTGAGACGCAGGAAGTCTGTCGTAGAGGTCTAGTAGAAACTAGTACATGTCCAACAGCTAGAGCGTTGTATGTCTCTCCGTATCATAACAAACAAGTTGATATCGATGCGGCGAGACACGATTGGAACAATTGTGTTATTCACTCCTGTTAGCTTCAGATGACATTACGTAAGTGTTGCATCTAATCATATTCATTTGCCGTTTACCATTTATACCAGTTGCTGGAGACTCTATAATGTTGTTTTTTGGCCATCAGGGAAACATTGTATACACAAGGAGCAGAGATACTAACACGAGAGGATTTTGCCAGCCTTATATCGGGCTCCACGGTGCTCAACTCAATGATAGATTTGCAGTCAAAAATCCTTAACCAGGAAGACTCCAGGACAGGTCAACGGGCTAAACGGCGGTTCTTCTTCAGCACGATGGTGTACGTAAGTGTCTCCCTGAGTAGGCCCGGTTATGATTTGTGTACATGGACTATCAATACATATTGTCATTTTGTATTCTCCCTATTGTCTTGCCCTTGCAGTTGTGCGCATCTGTACATACGAATACGGAGATATGTCCGTTGTTACCAGTCAACTGCTGTACGAGTTCAACACGCTGGGTATTGTAAGGATGACATAAAAAAGTTCAACCTGTTCTTCGTACCAGTAACGACCCATGATCACTTCTTCCTGCTGGTGGTAGATCTCAGTAACAAGGTAAATTGGGTGTTAGACAATCGACCACTTCCGTGCCCACGCTATGACCCTCTAGACAAATGGAGGAAGTGTGCTACCATTGGTATGCACGGTTGACATTTGTTACCTTATACAGCTTCATGCATTTGAAACAGTTACACATGAATGTTAATACACAAATTTATATATACAGATACAATGTATGTCAACTTCATCTCTCGTCGGCGTACGACACAGGAACTAAAGAGAGCACAGTCACGTCGTATGTTTACACAGTTGCCACGTCTCCAGTGGCAGTCTAGGCACAATAATACGGACTGTGGTGTTTTCGCGATTAGGCACATGGAGACTTTTATGGGAGACATCAAAAATGGAATACAGGTTTTCGGAAAGTATATGTAAGTAGTCATTTAATCCATTACACGGGATGTGATCACCCGTTTACTATCCATAAGTTGATTACTATGATCGGCGTGTAACTGTGTTGTTTGCGCATACAATGCGGAGCCACAACTTTCATCACTTCTTCGACACAATACATCTGCAAGTTTTTGTTACATGCCGATAATGAAATGCGGAGCACCATAAGTGAACGAATAAACACGTTTTGTAATGCATCTTAGACGAAGTAATAGTTTAAATTCAAACACCTGGTTGGACATGTAGTTTGAGTTTAGGCGTGAATATGAAAAACTTATTATTTCTACCATCTAGGATCGGTTGAGTGGGCAAAGGAAGTCTGAAATTTGGAGGAGAAAGATGTAGTTATACTGTTGCCGGTGACAATTGATTAAAATCAACTTTTGGCAAGCAATTATCTTTGATATCTGAAAACCGGTTCGTCTAATGTAGCTATAGTCGTATTCTGAAATATATTTTAAAGATATAATGTTACGAATTTTATTCATTTCAAAATTTATTATAATATTTTAATATTAAATATCGAGTGTTACGGAATAATAACAAATTATACTAATAATTTAGATGAATAATTATATATTCTTTTAGTTTCAAAATTTAATAAACTTTAATCATACATGATATATTAACTGTGGAACGGAACCGTTTAACAATGGCTGCATTTAATAACGGCATAAGCCGCATAACTACAGTGTACAAAGCGTGATTAATAGGAGGGCCGGAAATAATTAACGCCGTTTATAGAATTAACTGTTACCAATAATTAATGGTGACCGGTTATTTGAACGTACCACACATACTCATGATTATTGTTTTTAGTTGTTCAGGGGGTTGTTTTCGAGACGTACAAAGAATATGGTTTACATAAAACGATTGTACTGTGGGCCATCATTACATTTGTCTGATCCAGATAAATTCGTAATAGTAGGAACGTATGGTGACAGATGGCAAGAGCTCCTCGGGTCGGAGCAATTTATGGGTGGGGTCTGGTAATCTTCTTTTACAGTGCATATGTAAATTGTTGAATATTGTGCCATTGATGAAAAGACACAAATACTCTGCAGGTTCGTAAATAAATCAGTATGATCTTTTCAAAAAAAATAAATAAATCAGTATGCCTATTAGATCTATCTCTTTATGAAAAAAGTTATAGTATCGTTTTTTTCAAGTCGGCTGATGCAGTCATTTGATGAGCCGATAAAACAAACTATAAAAAACGCTTTGAAGAAAAGCGTTTGAGGATTGTAGTCATTAACCCAGTAAAAAAAACCTCCGTGTATCGAGAACTACGAAACCATTACCGTCTGCAGAGTGTTTTAAAACCGTGAAGTGCTACCCACTACAATAGATTTGAACTCCATCACTGCATTTGTTCAATTAAACGATATGACTGACAATCTAGATACATCAACATATTTGTTCAATAAATGTTGATGTTAAATTATTTGCTATTGGTCGGATGGGAGTAATACTCTAAAAATTAATAAAGATATTGTAAATAAACTAAATATATCAAAATTCATAAAATCTCATTTTTTCATAATAAGATTGATATTGACTATTTTTTCATTTAATATATGCTAGGTGATTTAAATTTATTATCTGTATTTTAGTGATATAGAGTGTAATATTGAATTGTACATAAAAAATCAATGTATACCAATGTAATCATTTCCAAACTCTGTTGGAATATATTAATCATAAGTATAGAGTGGAAATTAATACAAATATTACATTAATAATAATATGAATAAATTATAGTTTACTTTTGTTTATAATATATAATAAACGTTAATCATGAATAAAATATTGAGTTACGATTATACGTGTATTATTTAAAATAGTATTAATGTTCATAATGTAATATTAATTCATAAGTAAAATTGAAATGATATAATGAGTAAAGAGTATTAAAACCAATGATGGGTTCTGTGATTTTAGTAAAAATTAGATATATTAGTTTTTAAAACGATTTGACGATGGGGGTAATAGGATAGAGTGTTAAAAAACCAAATTTGGTTTCTTTGATAATAATGCTCTGATGTGGCCATAGTTTTAGGCCACTTTTATATGTTAATTAATATTTTTGTACTTGAAGTTAGGTACTAGATTAGTGTAACGTTTGGTGATGAAATATAGTATTTTTTTTAATGAAAGTGATAAAATCTAGCACTGAGTGGTTATGCCGTACTGCCTTCCTTATGCGTGTACATTCAAAAGTTTTTTGCTTTTTGTAATTTGGCAAATTACCTACCAGCAAAAATAATTTACATTATCGACTTAATGATCCAAACAAAAGGTAAGCATAACAGTAGTAAGCAGTTCAGCCAGAACTTAATCTATCCATAGATGTTAGCTTCGAACGGGACTATATGCTGACATAGGTAGCAAGCAAGATCGTCGTTTTAGGAGCTGTCTGTGACACTACCTTCACCTTCATGCGTAAGGTCATACATGTTGGATGGGCGGTAAGGAAATACTCCAGCTGGGCACGCGGATTTGTGAGGACAGTCGTCTGTAGAATGCACGAAAACACCACATCGGAAACATACCGGGGGTAGATCCTCGTATGAGACCCTTAGGGTTGACTCCACACCCTCCACAGAAATTTTCAGGCAGCGTAAAATGTGACGATGAACACTCATCTAAACCCTGATTCGAAGATAGCCACCATCAAAGCGACCTCCATGTTCGTCATAATCCATGAATACGCCGAAGCGCCTTGCGAGCCTGAAAGCCGACTCTTCGCTATGTAGCGACAATGGAAGGCCGTGAATCCTTACCCACATGGGAAAGACCAATAAATTATGATCCGCCAGAGGCTTCGCCGTGTCCACGAAACCGAGGACGAGGAGAGATCCATCATACATCCACGGACCTCCATCAATCAATTCCGCCAAACTTACATCGCTATCGAAAACTAGAACAAACATATTACCTTCTTGATGTTCAATGCAGAGCTTACCTTCGATGTTCCACAATTTGGCTAACCCGCTCTCTATAGCCTTAGGGTCAGGCCTCTTCGTCGTATACAGTTTGCCCGCGAGACAGTTATCAGATGACAAAATGGGAATGCCATTGAACTCAGGTCGGTCACCCATTGGGGTGGCTGTTAGTTCTCCAGCTGAGAGACAGTTCTCCTTCCATTTGAAGGTCTTAATGTCGACAGCAGATGATGGAGTTCCCATTGCTGTACCGATCAGCAGAGTTGTGTGCTAGTTCAGGGATATGGGGTTTCTGGAAATGGAAAGCAAAATCAAAAGCGAAGGAGGAGAAATGTCGGTGTATAGAGGAGGATGGTAGGGCTATAAGTAGTGGGGTCAATCTGTTGTTTGGTTCGTTCGTTTGGTACGGGTTGAGTTTTGTTTGTTAAAATTTTGGGTCGGTTCGGATCGCATTTGGATGACTTTCAGTTTGGTTGACTTTCGCCTGGTCTGACTCCGGTTTGGAAAACTTTCAGTTCTGGTTAGGCTCTGATCTGTTTATAGTTTATACCTTTCGGGTCATGGGTCTAATTAGAGTCAATTATTAGGTCAAATTCGATTTGACATTACACAAAATAGTTACTCAATAATCATGATATGTAAATTTCACTTCAATCATCTCAACACTAAAGAATAAATTTAAACAGATAATTATAATTCGAATCATTTTATACATTAGTAACCAACTCTTAACTTAACATAATTAGTGGTGTAATTTTATTTTATATAGCTGTTTCATTCCTTTGCGTGCAGTATAAACATGGTATGTTTGTGGATATTTACGACACTTGTGTCAAAATGTTGTAACTAGATTTCTCAATTTGTTAATGTGTACTACTTCGGTACCCCTTCTATTGTGTGAGGGTACCCTCTTTCCTTAATTTAATTACAACTTGACATGTGGAACACTAATTATAATTTTAGGTTTTAAACAGTGCATTTTAATTTATTACTAGACCGCGAGTTTACTAAACTTAAATTGTTTAATTGAAAGTAGAAGCACTTTATTAAATATTTTGAAATTTCTAACTTCCAACCTTAATTTCAAACACATCAGTTGTCTTAATTTTTTTTTCTTCCTCAACATATGTAATACGAGATTTTAGTGTGATACGGTTTTTGAAAGAATTAAGACTGAAGTTAATGGTGATTATGTATTGGTTCAGTTCGGTTTTTAGAAACACCATTGTCAGGTCTAGCTAGTTGCCCTTGACAGACCCGCGGCCGTACGACTGCCGTTATATTGGCGGGAAGTCCCCTTTTTATATCGAGTGGAACTTTTGACAAGACCCGGCCTATAAATTTGGTTTTTATTGATCACTATCAAATCAAAGGTATCAAAATCATGTAACGTCTCGGGTTGAGCGTAAATAAAATCTGATTCACTAAACAATCGTAAATATCAATGTGTGCATTATGTCACGCATATATGTAATAATCTAAAAAATGTTCTTTATGTTTACTACTTTTACTTCGGGTTACCGAGATTACAATGGGAACCTTGGAAATTACTTAAGTAATGAATAAAACTGTATGATAGAATGTGATTAGTGTTAAATTATGAGGTTATGAAATTATTGTGGCTAAGAGTAATTACCGAGTGTTACCGGCTGGAATCTGAAATGGTGAAAAATCTAGGTTCAGTTTGATGTTTTGAAGAAGTTAGAAATGATATTTTTGGTCTCCATAACTATGTGTTGAAAACTTGGCTCTACGACCATGAGAAATTTGTTTCTAAACAATTTTTTTACAATTGAAGACACATTGTAATAAATTCCAGTACTTATGCTAGTAGACCAAATGAGGATTATTAAGAACACAACAAAGTTGTTATGCATTTATATGTATATAAGAGAATAGGTTAAAAATAAGTAGTTATCGGGTGATATAAAGACCTGCTGTTATATAGATGAATATACATGATACATGTTCAAAGGGATCGTTCTTTAAAGCAAAGCAATTAATGTATACCAACGGAATTGCGTGACCACTACACTCGGTCTACATCATTTATTGAACAATATGTTGATGAATTTACATTATTTATCATATCCCTTAATTGAACAGATACACTGGTAGTCTATAGTAGTGGGTAGCACTTAAAACCCTCTGCAGACGGTAATCATGAAACTCGAACCTCGACTGCCGAGCGGCCGTGATTTGAAAGGACCCCGTACCGTACAGATAAATTGCAGACCTATCAGCAACTCCGTCTAAAAATTGGCTACCGAGTTTCGCATTTTTAGTAAACCGGCTTCAGCTATTATTGCCTCATGTAAACTTTTTTATCTCAATTACGTGTGAGGTATCTAAATAGTAAATAAGACACGTCTATTGTTGTGTTTATCAGAAGAGTGACACAAATTCGTTTTTTTTTCTTTTTATTCATTTTTTATTTTGTAAACTATCGCCGTAGATGAGTAAATGCAGACGTTGTTAATCTGAGGGTTATACTCTCGTAATCCCATCGTTATGGATAACACGTAGGTTAAAAAACACAAAATACGTACTATCGTCAACCAGCACAGGTCAGGCCTTTTGGGACCCTAAATCTTTAGGGTGGAGTACTATGACTATCCCATCCAGTTGTCACTAATTATGACAAGTGTGTACCACGGTGCAACAACAAATGCTTGTCCTGGTAAGATTCAAGTCGGAGGTAATCGTCTTAAGCATGGTTTACGTTGTTGAGGGTCTACAGAGTAGGTTATCCTGCGGGCGACCATGAAAAAGCGTGTATAGTTGAACAAACATACTGATATAGTTTAATTATTTATCAAATCGATTGCACCAGGGTGTCACTCTTCCGTATCTAGATCTTGTGCACTGTGGGGCGACAGGCCATTAATTGCACAAGACGGTGATTTGAAAGGACCTACAGTAAAAAGTTCCGTAGTTACCATCATTATGTGCTGCTCCGCCAAAGGGGAGGGGGGGTGCGGGACGTTTTTAGGCCGTATGAGTACATTACTGATTTATGGTAAATTACAGTTGATAAACGTCCACGCACAGCTATTAAACGTAATCTGATGGTCACACGCACACGATCCCCCCATGGCCAATAGGAGGTGATTACCTAAAATAAAGCTTATTACCAAACTGTCACGTCAGTTAACGACCGTAAATAAGTCTCTACCACCACCTTTTTTCGAAATAAGTGATTGTCTCGGGAAGATAAGTTGGTACAGTATGTACAGCAGGCGGTCAAATCGAATGTTATTATTAGTACTATTTGTAGTCGAAAGAAAACCTCCTCACAAAATCAGCCTGGACATTGGGGGGCAAAATGTAGTCCATGAGAGAGAAAAGCTCTGTGCTCTCTCCCCTTATTCTTGTTAGTTATCCTTCTCCTCATCGTTTTACTTGGTAGTTCAACAACTTGTCTCTAGATGTTCTTTTGCTTAATAATAACTCTGTTTAGTTTCTTGTCTTCTCTCCGGTTAGGAGATTTTTGGCTGTGTATAGGTTGTGTTTTAGTTTCATTGTATTTTGTGGGTTTTGGGTGGGATGTACAATCACAGCTTCCAGCTTCAACGATGTTGCCAGAGCCGAAGAGTCTAATCTTTGCTCCGTGGAGCACATGACTGTCAATGAAGTCTGCTGCCGAAAAAGCCGGTTGTGCCGCCAGCACCAACGGTGGTGCCGATGGCGGTAGCCATGGTGGTGATGGTGCGTTCACACTGTCCGCGCGGAGAAGAAGGCAATCCAGCACACTCTAGTTTAGAAATGACATCCCTAACTTTTCAGGTTTAGGGCCAAAAGTAAATCTCTCTCGTGATCGGGAAGTACTACCATGTTGTTGTTGGGTGGAATCTCAACTTCTGATGGTAGTACTTCCCGATCGGGAGAGAGATTTACCTTTGGCCCTAAATCTGAAAAGTTAGGGATGTCATTTCTAAACTAGAGTGTGCTGGATTGCCTTCTTCTCCGCGCGGACAGTGTGAACGCACCATCACCACCATGGCTACCGCCATCGGCACCACCGTTGGTGCTGGCGGCACATGTGTTCTACCATTTCTGGATTGAAAGATGCAAGCGTGCCATGACCAGCCAACCAACCCAAGGACCCCTGTCTCATAATATCTGACATCAAGGCGGCCATGAAAGCTATCATATGGATGAAGATTAATACATCCAGCACGGACTTTGATTGGCTATATAGGATCCTTTGCTCATAGGAGCGTAGCTAGTGAACTTTTTGTACGTCCTAATGTTTTGTATTAGGGCAGTGGGCCTTGTAATTTTTATATTAGGATTCCATTATAAGATATATAGATTTATGAAAATATATTAGCTTAAATATGTTAAATATCGAAGCCAAATTAAAATTCACTGGTGGAGCGTAAATCCGGCCTTTCCGTCGGGCGAAGATACTGTGATAGTCCTGACGGAGAGAGATTTTCCTATCAAATAAGAAGCCAATGATAGTTAATGTCGATACTGATAGGTAATTTAGATAATTTCAAATAGATTCTTCTCCAATGAACATGAATGGTGGAAATGATAGATAATTTTGATGATTGTACAATAAAATCTTCTGTAAAAGACATGAAATTAGTGGAATTGACTCGTGTAAGAAAGTAAGCTTGCATTCATCCGAGAAATGTGGTAAAATTCATTACAAGAGTATGGTCACTACAAGAAGATTCGACTATCACAAAAGATACGTATCAAAAGAAAAGCCCCTAAAAAAAAAAGAAAAAGATAACCATCCTATTTTCCTTGCAGCTAACTTGTCTCCACTGCCAGCCACACTCTCAAGAGACTTGGATCTCCCTGCATCACGCTGCATCCCTCCAACAGATGGCTGAATGTTGCTTCCGGCCGGAAGAAAGGAAGCTTGACCTGGGCCAAAACATGTCTCACCAGGGTTGCGGCAGAATCTCTCGAGCTCCGCGAAAAAGTTGGATTTCTGCGCAATTGCGTTGAAACCCAGCCCGTTGTATAGCTCGTCTTCCAGCACCTCCCCTTTGTCCAAGAAGTGCTCTGAGACGACTTGGCGGCAGATGATAGCTATCCGGCGGCACTGAGAGGCGAAGGACTCCTTGAGATGGGCATTGATAGTGCCTTGCTTCTGTATCTCCTCCTGGGACTGTCGTGAGAACGACGAGAGCTTTGCCACTTGGCTCTCGAGAGTCAAAACCTGGGCCCGATACTTGTCGCGTTGATTGTTGGCCAAACATAGCTCTTCATTAACTTCGTTCACCCAGTCGTTTAGCTTTCGGATGTGCTTCAACAGGTTGTCAGAGCTCGGGCCTAGCCGGAACGCAGGAAGGGTAAAGAATGAGGAGAAGAAATTAAGGTAACAAAAGCCAAAATCCGTAGGCTTACCTTTGTTCGAAGACTCGGTATTTTCAACTTGGAGACGAGACATGTCACTCTCCAAATATTTCACCCGTTCTTCCAGTCTAGCCTTCTCGCTGGACAGGGCAGCTTTCTCCGCAGCAAGAACTTTCTTCTCCTCTTCTAAAACGGAGCAACCCTGAAGCAGAGATTGCTTCTCCTGTTCAAAAGAGGTTCTGGACTGCTCCTCCTTCGCGGCCTTTTCCTCCGCCGAGCTAGTGAGCTCCTGGATAAGCTTCCCCTTCTCCTCAATTAGGGCTTTATTCTCTCGGGCAAGAGCCTGCTTCTCCAGCTCAAGTGCCTCGACCTCTTGCTTGAAAGAATTTTTCTCATTGAAGAGAAAGATTTGTCAGACTGAAGGTTGGCCACCTCCTTCGAATGAGTAGACCGCACCTGATACAGCAGGAGGTCCAAGTCAGAAAAGGCCCGAGTCAGCTCATCGTTTCCATCGGTAAGACAATTTCGTACCTCTTTCAAGGTATCATCAGCATGAAGAATCCGTTTTTTAGGGTAAAAATCTCTTCCGGAGGCCCTTCACTTGTAATTCATACTCATCGCGCTGGCGGATGCATTCTTGCCGGGACGACCGCAACTCTTTATTTAACGACTCAGTTCTTTCTTTCACCTTAAGGTCAATCTCGTATTGAATCTGGTCGATATAAGCATCATGTGTGGAGCGAGTCCGCTTTAATTCCTCTTGAGCATTGTCGGCTCGGCTTTCCTCATAGCGGAACCTGCTTTGGAGATTGCCGGAGTGAACTTCAGTGCTCTGGGCCATAGACATCACCTAAAACGGCAGCACAGATCACCAAAATAAAAAAAAAGTAAAACAACGCAAGAACGATACGGAAAAATTATTCAAAGTCAGGAGGGGTGCACCAACCCGAAAGATACCCTCCCACATGAAGTCAAAAACATCTTTAATTGGGAGGGAGTGCCGCATAATGGCATCTGCTCCTCCATCTCCCATCCGCAGCCTTTCCTTGATTGCAGTAGTGGTTGCCGAAGGTGCAAAGATCCCGTCCGGTGACCAGACCTCTTTATTGCCTCCTTCCAGACAGTCGAGTACTTGGCTGATTCGCAGGAGATTAGGGAGGGGGTGCCCGCGATGGTAGAACCACCCTTCCTTTTGGGAAGGACCAGTGAAGGACTCCTCAGCGGGAGGAGGAGGAGAAGAAGAGGAAGCCATGATGTCCTCCCTGTACTCCATTGTTTCTGACAGCTGAGAGCCTTTGCTTTTGATACGGTTTTATTCTTTAGCTTATGCTTGGCAAGAACAGAGACTGCCGCAGTAACAAAAAACCAGACATAGCCGCATTATCAAAAGAGTCGACAAAACTTATACAAAACCAGGGACGAGGGAGCACTGTTTAAAAGACAAGAAGACACAGAAGAAAGAAGGATCGATCGGAAAACATTGTTCGGCCGGAGGATCCGTGCGAAGCCCTCTGCCTTCTAGAGTATTTTCTTGGCCGGGATCTGAGGAAAGTAACCCGACAAGTCAGGGAACTGTGTTCAAATTGGGGTCGGATGACCAGACTCTCGCTCAGGGCGAGAACCAAGGTCTAGACCTGAGCCGGGGGTTAGAGGAAGAAAGACACGGCGCCCGGATTCGGGGCTCACGTGCCATGTACCTGGCAATCCGGCGTTGGCACCTTCAGGAGATTCCAGGTCATCTCTGGCTTCTTGCTTGGAATGCTTCTTGGAAGGAGCTGTGTCTCCCAAGAGCTGCTCAGCCGCACCAGCAGCCGCGTCTACTGAGTCGTAGTAGTCGACCCTTTCGTCCCCGTTCTTGACAGTGGAGCAAATGAGCAATGGTGGTAAGCTTGTAGCTTGTTGCGTTATTTGTTTGAAATCTGAAGGCATGCGGTTGTCGTATGATGACTACAGTGAACAACTCATATATTGTCAAGTGCATCCACGGGTTTAGTAGATGATTCGCAATAACATAGCTCGGAAACCCTTTAGATCTGATTGGCTTACTATAAAAAATGTTAATTACAACGCAAAAGTACTCCGAAACAGAATATGTGATAGCTATAACAAATTGTAAAACAAAAAAAAAGTTTATGTTTATGTTGCAGGCTCTGCAGGATCTTCCGCGAGCTGTTCGGGCTCTTTCTGAAGAGTTGAGGTGCTTCCCTCGGAGTCTTCTTTCTCGCCTACCGGTGTAAGGGCGGCATCACTCCGGGCCCGCGCAGCGACTGACCCCATAAAGGATGGGGCAAAACACGTATTCCCCGCAGGGCGTGAAAACCTCGCTAGCTCCTCGTGGTATCCGGTGGCGCGAGCAAGTGCTTCAAACTCTAGGCTTTCATAAAGAGCTTCGTCCACGGATTGTTGCTTCTCGGAGAAGAACTCCGACACAATACGTTGACTCTCTCCAGCAAGTTTGCGGCATTGGGAAGAGAACACCCTCTTTAAGGCCCGAAACAGTGCGGTCCTTCGCTTGAAGTTCCGACCGTGTCTCCTTGAGAGCCCCCTTTAGCTTCGCAACCTGGTTCTCATAGGACAGGGTAAGGCTCCGATATCGTTCTCTCTCCGACTCCGAAGTGATTAGTGAAGCTTTAAGTCCGGACACCTTTTAAAGCCAAAAGTCGGAGCTTCGGGCAGCCTCCGACGAAGGACTTGGATTTTCTGCAAAAAATATACAAAGGTTTAACGAGAAATAACAGAAAAAGAAGAAGAGAAAAGAAGAAGCTTTCAAAGATATGAAAGTTACCGGAAGCCTTTTTCTTCAGAGCTTCCACCTCTGCCTCAAGCTCTTCAATCCGAAGAGCGGCTTCCGAAAGCTTCTGCCTCTCCGATTCAAGCCCGGCTTGGAGATCACTCTGTTTGGCCTCAGCTGCTTGCAGGAGTTGGTTCTTTTTTTCCAGCTCAGACTCGAAAGAAGACCGAAGATCCTCGGTGGATTTCCGGATCTCTTCAGCGACCTTCCGGAAGTCTTCAGCTTCCTCTTCCAACACCCGTTTCTGGTCGTCGAAAGAAGCCTGCAGCTTGTTAACAGTATCTTCTTGATCAATAGATGCCGCTTCTTGAAGTTCCTCCCGGAGAGCGGCCTTCTCGGCTTCAAATTTAGCCTCAGCTCGCGCAAGAGTATCTTGAGCTTTGGCCTTTTCTTCGTCGGCAGCCTTTTTGTATCTCTCCGCACGGGCTCCGTGGTAGCGGAGGGCTTCGGACGAATATTTAGCCTGAGTCTCAACACATTGGGCCATCGCCATGGCCTAAAAAGCAAAGGTGTCAGAATAAAACGCAGAAGGTTTCTTACGATAAATACATACAAAGAAGACAAACCTGGATTAAAGCAGTCCAGAGACGATCAAAGGCCACTCTCGCCGGAAGAGAGTGGCGGACAATAGCATCAGAACTACCTTCCCCAACCCAAAGTTTTGTTTCAAAGGAGTCGGATGGGAGCCAGGGGACAAAGATGTCGTTGTCATTATTGGCTGCCTTCGCAGCGGTAGACCAGAAGGACTTGTACGTCATTCCACGAACAAACGGAATGCGCGGAACTGGATTCCCTCGGTGGTAGCCCCAGTCCGATTTTGAAGAAGGACCGCAGACCGAAGGATCGCCCCGCGGTGGAGGAGAAGATCTGTCGTCCGCATGCTTGCTCCTAACTCCGGACGGAGGAGCCTCTTGAGGAGGGCCGTCGGATCGATCGGAGGAAGAACCGTCCTCCGTTCTATCCTCGGCAATCCCCTTACCTTTGCCAGGCGGGATCTCGCGGGCTTTCTTTCTCTCCGGAGCACCACCTTCCTTAATTGCAACGCCCTGCGCGGGTCGTCGCGCCCGTTCAGGTTCAGGGTCGACGGAGGGCGGAACGGTGGCTGCGAAAGGCAAAACCGTGAGTAATAAACAAAATAGAGTAAGAGCGAAAGAAAGACGAAAAGGGGCTGCGAAAGGGTATACCGGTAGAAAAAATAGAATCGGTATTTTGGGTTAAAGCTTCGTCTACGCAAAAAAAGCCATGCAGGTCAGGGAAGAGGGACGACATGGGAGTTAAATCCACATCTTTCTTAACTCTGCCCGGACTACAGGCAGGAGTAGATACGGGAGTACCTGTTTCTGGAGGGACAACAGCAAAGGGACCGGTGGAACCAGTTTCGGTAACAGGCTCTTCCCTTCGTACTAACTTTATTTTTGACTGATGAACTTTGTTGGACCCTTCGGGGGCTTTCCTCTTAGTGCCAGCAGTCTTGCTACCAGTGGGACTCCGAGTTCTTCCACCGGAAGGAGCAGGCGGGGCTCCTTTCTTCTCTTCAACAGCTCTATAGTCAACAAGCTCCCAGTTGTAGCGGAGAGAAAATTTCCCGCCTGTTTGAACAAAAGCTGTGATGAAAATAAGAAATAAGAAAATCAACAGGAAACTAATAAAGAAAGAAGGAACACAAGGAGGATACGTACGGTCAATCTTCGCCCGAGTTTTGTTCAGCTTCTCTTCGGAAGGAAGGTGATAGGACGGAGCGCAGAAGAAGTCAACTTCTTAAGTATATCTCCAATTAGAGACGGGTTTGCGGAAGAGGGAAGCGGAGCGGCAAGTTGCCCCTTAGCTATATCTCCGATATGGGAGACTCCGATGCACGCCCCTCTCGGCGGGTAAAAAACGAACCAGTTGGAGGACCAACCGCTCTCCAGACTCACGCGTTTGAAGAAGGAATATCCGGACACAGCCAGAACGGAGATGTCCTCCTCCGTGGTAGTAGTATTCACCCTGGTGGTGAAGAAATTAACGAACTCCCGCGCGTCGGGTGTAATGTCGTTTTCCGCACAGACGGAGAGGAAGGCGTGCAGACAGCCTAAGGCGTTGGGGTTCAGGTGGGCAAGAGTACATTGCCGGCGGGAAAGGAAGCCAAGAACAAAGGGATGCGGGGGGAAGCGCAGGCCACGGTGAAGATCCTCCTTATACACCACAAAACCGTCCCCGAAGTAGTTGAAAGGGTGCGCCGACGGCTCTGGCACGCGAATCTTCAACCCCAGTGGAACTTGCACGCCCCTCATAAGCTTTTTTAGGTCTTTCACGGTAAGACTGGAGCCGGTGCCCTGGCGAGGGTAGTCCCCGGCGATATCTTCACAAGGGATAGCAGGATCTTCAACGACGCACTTTTCCCCGTCAGTGAAAAGTATCGATTCCGCCGGCATCAGAGCAGAGGAGTTTGGGTTTGATAGAGCCATTGCGAAAAGAAGAAGCCAAGGAATACAGGCGAACAAGTGGGAGGAAGAGTACGAAGAGGAGAATACGCAAGAACGAGAATCAGGGAATTAGGGAGCAGGGAAGAAGAAGGAGGAGGACGGCCACTGTATAGGCAAGAAAGCAAGAGATTGGAGTCACGAAGCAAGGAGGAAAACAGGGGGCAAATGCGAGGAAAGTCGGGGAAGTTTGAAAGTTTGAAAGGGTAGAGGAAGAGTAGAGGGGAGAAGAACGGGCTTAAATAGGCGGGAATTGGGCACGCTCTACCAAAAAGTAATCATAGCCTACCCCTGCAGATGTGTCAGGGAAGTAGCTTCGGAAGGAGAGGAAGCGGCAGTTGAACCAAGGGACGTTGCTAAGCCTCCGCTAGGTCTCCAACAGTAGGAAATCTAAGCAGAAGGAACAACTCCGAAGACCTCTTTCAAGAAGAGGTCTTGTGGGACTAGGAGGAGCGGAGCGGAACACCCAAAATTTAAAAACGAAGAAAGAGCAACAACGAAAAGATCTTTCCTTGAAGAACAAGAAAAGATCTTGTGGGACTGATGAAGTGGGGTTCCACCACAGGAGTAACCAAATGACTGGGCGGAGGGTACATGCTGCGTGCGGAGACAATAGATGGAACTCTCTCCGACCAAATCCTCTTCCACCTCCGACGAACGGACCCTTACAGGCAAGAAAGGTATACCACGGACAGACTGCGGAAGAGTAATCGCCTCCGACGCAAAGCAAAGATCCTCTCCGAGGAACTAAGAGTAATCGCCTCCGACGCAAAGCAAAGATCCTCTCCGAGGAACTAAGAGTCACTCGCCTCCGAAGCAAAGCAAAACCCCCTCCGAGGGATTGGGAGTAATTATTCGAAAAGAAGGGTAAAGTTACATAAAAAGCCTTGTATGACTGAGAATATTCTAGAATGATGTAGGCCCACAGAAACGGTTATACACTGTAGGAGAGCCTATAAATAGGAACCATAAGTTATGTAATAGGGTACTTTTATCAATACAACACTTGGAGCTCTCTTTGCAATTTGAGTCTGAGTGCGAGTTCGTTACAATCTCATCCAATTTCTCTGTGATGTTTCACAGCGCTGTCCAAATCTGATTGTTCGATCTACTGAAGCTTGCACAGCATATATACTAGTCAGAGGTGACTAAAGGAAAAGGAGACAAGGAAGGTCGTGAAGGAAAATAAAGTTGGTGGGCTCGTCTGGGTTCAACTTTTTTTATTACTGGTTGATGACAATCGGCGGTGCATAGGCGATAGCCAAAAAATGTAGAGGGATACTAAAATAACTACAAGAAATTAAGAAGCTGTAAGTAGCTAGAGGGTTAATTGGAATGCCAAGCTTGACCGGCTAACAAATCTGAGAAGAATGTGAAGGAACTTAAAAGTTTGATGTTGGTATTTGTAGAAACGTAATGCTATGTCTTTGTAATTAATTAATACACTAGTCATCTAATATTTGCACCCTGGGTTATACTATAATATAATATAACATTAATTATACATGTACACCCTATAATCATCTAACCAAATTAATTTCGCCATATGTAACTATGTGGTCATATTATGCATGCCGAACGCACTATATTTGACGCCCAACCACATTAATTCCCAAGTCATTATTGTACAACTAGATTGGCGCGACAGTTTGGTTTGCATGGAAAATTATTCCCACGCACACATACACTTTATTTCACGCCTTCAATCCCAAAAAAACAGAGTATATATGTTCCTGATTAACAAGTTGGTTTGCAAAATTACCTCATATAGCAGAATAGAGGGCATAAAAATCAGCACATAGGCTAACAATAAATGTGGAAGCGCGACATAGTTTGGTTTGTGTCAAAATTATTCCCAAGCAGTACCCACACTTTATTTCACGCCTTATAATCCCAACCAAACAGAGCATGTATGTTCCTAATTAACAAGTTTGGTTTGCAAAATTACCTCATCAGCAGAATATAGCCGATAGATCTAGTGCCCAGGTATGCTATTCCTTTCGCTAGTTAGGGTTGTAATCCAGAGGCGCCGTGCGTGCGATAGGCCATGTACATTCCTGTTCGTGCTATTTATTTTGCAAAATTAATTACCGTTCGAAAGAGTGTGAAAATAAGGATAGGGATATGAATGTATAATGTTCGCAGCTCAATATTACCGATACCGAGAGAGCTCGAGGCGCCGATCGATATCGACGCATGCATGTGGCCTGCCTTCATCATCACCAGTTTGGCCGGGTTGCAGAGATTGGAAGCTATAATTGATGAAGATGGCGAGCGCAGATATCGGAAGAAAGGAAGAGAAGAGGCGCCGCGACGGAAATGAATTTCTGGGATGGTTTCGATTGAGAAGAGAGCTTAGTATTTAGAGAGGGCGAACAGTGTTTATAATTTAGGTAACATGGGATAGATGAAGGTGCGTGGGACCTACCAGATTAAAATTGTAAAACTGATAGGCTAGTCTAAGCAGCGTCTGATGAAAATAGGAGATGAATCTCCATCATCCATTTGGTGGGTCCAGCAAAAATAAAACTGCAGCTGCCCCCTTCATCTCTCCCCAGAACGGGGCAGGAGCGTTGAAGCTTTTTTATAATCGTCAGTGACCGGTAGTTTTTTTAGGGTTTGTCGTTTAGGGTTAGCTATCCTTGGGTGGTTTTTTAGGTGTTTGGGCGGTAGGGTAATCTTTTTGGCATTAAGTCTACCCTTTATTATATCTTATTTTATGTATTTCTCTTACCTAATTAACTTGATCAACACCCTGAGTCTAGCCAGGGTTGACCACCAAAATACCGCCTTTACCATGACATTTTGATACTCTAAAATATAGTACTCCGTATTTATTTACACTTGTTTCTTGACAGTGACACTGTAACAGAGGACGGGAGGAGAACTAAACCCTAGTATCCTCCACTCCGCCCGATTGTGCATCATGCCCCATTCTTTTGTATAGCTGATAATCCAGCTGATGTCAGTTGTCAGCTGAAAGTTAGAAAAAGTAGAGGGGAAAAATAGTTGATATGACAATAAACTAGCTGATCAAATAAACTCGGTGCAAAAGAATGGGGTGACACGTTCTCCGTTTGTTGAGTTTGACTTTTCATTCATTCCGATTATTAGCTCCTCAACCTCCTCACAAGCAAGCACACAGCTCCACTGTCCACTACAGCTCCCTAACCCTAGCACAGACGCAGATCCGAATCCAAACCCGATTCCATACAGGATCCACATACGAAGCATACGTGATTGTTCAGCGCAACGCGCAAGAAATATAATAACGGTCATGATTACGGTTCAAATTTTCATCTCCGTTGACGAAATACTATTGTTTACGCATGCTCACCGTACTGTAGCTGTTCAGTCGGGCGAGCTCACAGGCCATGATGTAAACAGTAGTTTTTGACATCAACATTTATTGAACAAGTATGTTGATCAATTTACATTACTACTATTTATCATATCGCTTAATTGAAACGGATACACATGTAGTCCATAGTAGTGGGTAGCAATTTACAAACCCTCTGCAGACGGTAATCATGAAACTCGAACCTTGACTGCCGAGCGGGCGTGATTTGAAAGGACCCCCGTACCGTACAGAAAAATTGCAGAGCTATCAGCAACTCCGTCTAAAAATGTGGCTACCGAGTTTCGCATTATTAGTAAACCGGCTTCAGCTATTATTGCCTCATGTAAACTTTTTTTCTCAATTAAGGGCCTGTTCTCTCATCACCTTAATATTTGTGGATAGATTAATGCAGCTTTAAATAACATGTGTCAAGTTTAATTTGTTTTTATTTTGGGTGGAACCCACCCCTTATCTCACAAAGCACCTTTATTTAAATCTAGTATTTGCTGCTTTTTGATAAAGCTCAACATTAATGTGCTGAGAGTGACACAGATTCGTCTTTTTTCTTTTTATTCAATTTTTTTTTGTAACTAACGTCGTACATGAGTAAATGCAGACGTTGTTGATCAGAGGGTTATACTCACGTAATCCCATCGTTATGGATAACAAACGCAGGTTCAAAAAAACTACTACTATTATCAGAACACAAAATACGTACTATCGTCAACCAACACAGATCACGCCTTTTGGGATCTTTAGGGTGGAGTACTATGACTATCCATCCAGTTGTCACTAATTATGACAAGTGTGTACCACGGTGCAACAATAAATGCTTGTCCTGGTAAGATTCAAGTCGGAGGTAATCGGAATCTTAAGCATCGTTTACGTTGTTGAGGGTCTACAGAGTAGGTAATCCTGCGTGACCATGGAAAAGCGTGTATAGTTGAACAAACATACTGATATAGTTGAATTATTTATCAAATCGATTGCACCAGGATGTCACTCCTCCGTATCAAGATCTTGTGCACTGTGGGGATCCAAGCCATTAATTGCACAAGACGGTGATTTGAAAGGACCTACAGTAAAAAGTTCCGTAGTTACCATCATTATGTGCTGCTCCGCCCGGGGGGGAGGGCGGGACGTTTTTACGCCGTAGTACATTACTGATTTATGGTAAATTACAGTTGATAAACGTCCACGCACAGCTAAACGTAATCTGATGGTCACACGCACCGATCCCATGGCCAATAGGTGGTGATTACCTAAAATAAGCTTATTACCAAACCGTCAGTTAAAGACCGGTCCGTTCGACAATGCGATTAATCTATGGTGATTTTAAAGCTGATATTGTGAGAGGTGGTATGGGGCCCAGTAGAAAAAGAAACCAACCATTACTTAACACCTGTCCTCTCTTTACCTAGGTTGCGTGCCCATTTTTTTCGCTGAAAACGAACGGACCCGCTCCTGTTTTCGAAATAAATGTTTATCTAGGGAAAATAATATGGAACAGTATGTACAGCAGGCGGTAAAATCGAATGTTTTTATTAGTACTATTAGTAGTATCTTCCCTAAGGTTTACAGAGATGAAGATCTACATAGTAGGTAATCATGGGGCGACCATGACAAGGCGTTCATATATACCAAATATTGAACAAATATGTTGGTGTATTTAAATTATTTAACAAATGCACTGATATAATGTTCAAATATATTGTAGTGGGTAGCACTTAACTCTCTGCAGACGGTAATTATGAACCTCGAACCTTGATTGCCGAGCGGCTGTGATTTGAAAGGGCCCGAGTAAATGTTTTGTAGTTACCGATGCACCGTATAAAAGGTGTCAGACCTTGCTTCCAGGCCCTACCATAATTATTTCTGACCCGAGGGGCACTTTCCATCTGTCGATATCTTCCTCCCAAGTTGTCGTGTTCACGACATCTTAAGTGTTGCACATATGGGGACTTATCATGGTCCTCAACTCTCTCTTGTACATCGTGAAGTTTATCCGGCAGGTGAATGCACTATTAACATACAACAGCACGTACAACAAATTGAAGATTACATGCTTGAAATTATGTAGTTGTATTGTCAGCAGATCAAATGTAACAAATCAAAGAGGATCCAAGGATACCATTAGAGAACTCATACACAAACAAATTATTTGGGAAGCAATACCACAACCAAGGTGTTGACAAGATGTAGAAGGAAGAAAGTGACAAAGTAAATGGTCTTTGAACATAAGGACTAAGAGGTATAGGATTTGGGAATCTATAAGCAAAAATGCGGGACTAATACTCAGATGGGTGGAGATTTAGTTCTGAGGGAGAAGCACTGTACGTAGAGAAGAATAAGTGATTTGTGTACAACATAAATGTGAGGGTGAACAAGGGAAATATGAATTTCTGGTGGTACAGGTATGTTAAATATTTTTAGCGAGGTTCTATATGTCGTTTACACCAGATAACTAATGCCTCAAGGTAACCATGTAATATATAATGTCTTACATACCCCAAGTTTTTTACACAGTTTTAGGAAGCTTCAAGGATCACCCAACCTTGACATGGCCAGTGCCAAAGTTGAGTTACCTTCCACTCCATTATGTGTCCAGTTATCCCTTCATCTGGCCAAGACCAAGTTCAACTTTCCACCAGGTGCAATACATTAATAGAGCATCCAATACACGTTTACTGAATTCCCAATAACCATTATAGATTGTCAACTGGGGATGTCGTTTACACCAGATAACTAATACCAACGATTCTTATAGGCCCTAAAGTGTTATTCAGCATTTTTTTGGCTCTAGGGATGTTTATTCCAATGTCCACAAAATTAACCAAAGAGTGTAGTTCATGAAAGAAGTGTGTTCATTCCTTACGTGGCACGGAAAGAGATTTTCAGGCCAGGGTACAGTACTCGGTTACTAAATACCTCTTAGACATTTTGTGTACGTACATTCAGTAATTCGTTGGATATTTGTTGTAGAACTTGTGTGGATGGTTATTTAAATAAAAACAGGACGGTTGCCGAAAATAACTGAAGAACAGAACAAGGGACTCTATAAGTTAGTAATAAGGTAAGTATCAGGCATGACATGCGAATGAACAAAGAACTTCAACCATGTAAACAGTTAGTACATCACAAACACCACCAGCGTTACAAGAACACCATCTGAACACCACCATCTAAACACCACCAGCATTACAATACCACCATCTAAACGCACGCTGGCGCAGTGCACTCGTACCAACCGCCATGTATGCAATTGCCAAAAAGGTTCAACTTCCAACCCTGGTCCTGTCCGTCGTCACAGCTGAGAAATGCATAGAATCGATTATGTTATTATCCAATCAAACTAGTTGCTGTATAGGTTACAGAGCTACATAAAATCAATTGAACCAGGTTATAAATTACCCGTATAAATAATTTAGTCTAGGACTTACGTCGACACCAATCATCAAGTTGTCGTCCACATGAGTCGGGTACCTAGGTACAGCAGGTACATCAATTCTATCACCGGACGGGAACATGTCTGGGAATGGTGGTTCTGAAAAAGGGTCGATCCAATCTTGTATTGGAGATATCGTATGCAACTCCTCTTTAATTGATCTAACATCAGTACTAGAGGACTCGGTGCTGTTCCATCGCATCCAAGGACCGAATTCATACGGTAGTTGCCTTGCCCGACGACTAGTATCACACTCATTCAGTGAGTGATCAAGCATTCCACATCCATGACTACAGTGAACAAATCTCATATATTGTCAAGTGCATCTACGGGTTTAGTAGATGATTCGCAATAACATAGCTCGGAACCCCTTTAGTATGAAGGCGACCATGATAAGGCATGTACAGTTGAACAAATACACTTATAGAGTGAAATTATTTATCAAATCGATAAATGGGTGACACTCTACTGTTAATATTATAAGTATCATCGCCATTGATTGCAATGCGCGGTGATTTGAATTGAAAGGACGCACAGTGAAAAGATTTGTAGTTTCCCGAAGTACTGTTGGCCATTATTTGATTTATCTTCGTTTTACGTATACCATATTTTTGTACACGTAATTCCGTTGGGATTGTTTGATTTGTTTTACAGAACCCTTTTTTGACGATATATATTTTTTAAATTGGATTAAGGACTTTAATCGTTAACGACGCTTACCTTAGAAGCGTTTTTATGTTATAGTACTTCTGGAAAAGAACGAAGAACAAAAAAAACATGCGGCAGGAGAACGTTTCACATATAATCCACCAGAGCGCTTCTTGAGGCGATATTTAAAGACGGAAAGTAAGTTTTTTCACAGTAGGCACAGCAAGCGGTCAAATCGATCGTTATTATTATCTTCCCCATGGTTTACGGTAATGGAGATCTAAAGAGTAGGTTGCAGGACCATGAGATGGCATGTATTTTTGATATACATTTTTATTAATTTATAAAATCAGTTGCAGTCACCTTGTCTGTAAGGATCGTCGCCTTTAACTGCATTGCAAGTTGCAAGTGGTTTGAAAGATCCCACAATAAAAATGGCGACAGACATCTACGAGATACGACCATATTCGGTGGAGGGATAAAAAGCGCTTCTTAACGGTGAGTCATTTATAGGCAGTAAATTACTCCCTCCTATTCTATTTATTAGTCGTTTTAGGATTTTATACTTTAATTATTTGTCGCTTTCATATTTTATCTCATCATTTTCCATCACGTACCCCTACTTAATTACACGGTTCTTATACTGCATCACTCGAAGTAATTACTTTTTGCATTTCCTATGCAAGCATCGGCACAGGGATTGGCTGAAAGGAAACAGAAAACAATTTCCATACGTCTTGTAATAATGATGGTAGAGAAATGAGCTCTGTTAATATCATGATGATGGGTAAAATAAGATAGAACAGTAGATACACACTGTCAGCTGTCAAGTCCAACGTCATTGGAAGGCGTGTAAGAGTAGCTGTGAACAACACTTTTGTACATTATCCGTTCGTTTACGACTTTCAAAAGTTAAAGCTACTTTTTTTTCAAAAATGTTCGATTTGACCGCTTGCTGTTCCTACTGTTCCATCTTACCGAGACAAGCATCCGTTTCGAAAATTTTGTTATGACGCTTGGGTAAGAATCGTCATTTTTACATTTTTACTACTCTTGTTTGCTCTTATAATATAATTCCACGGCTCCGGAAAAAATTGACATTCTCCTTTTTTGCTAAACCCTACGGCAATGGAAATCCCATCAGCCCCAGTCGACGATTTCGCCTTGCAATTGGATGAGACTTCTCTCACACGAGACGAACGCGTTGTCACCCACTTGAGTCATCGTTTTGTGTTCCCATGCATCCCCTCATTCGACTACTGTCTACTCGGTGAACTAGTCGGTGGGAACATGTCCTCTTTGGGTCATATTCACAACATGGAGGCAACGTTGGCCGAAATTTGGGGTATTGATGGTGAGCTCTGGGTTCGATATTGCTGTAGTAGTTTGTTTTTTTTGGCTTCCCAGACTCGCTGAGTATGTTATACGTGCTTGAAAATGGTCCATGGGTGTATAATGGATATCTCCTTGTACTTAGTACTGTAGACAAGTCAAAGCATGTGGCTGAACATGAATTTAAATTATTCCCCATTTGGATTAGGATCCATGATTTTCCGCCGAGGCTGCATAATAACGATTCTGCTGAAAGGCTTAGTTCGCGTTTCGGGCGTTTCATAAAGTACGACCCAAATAATGGTCTATTCAATGGTGGCTTTCTTCGAATCAGGGTTATATACATACTGATCGTCCAATTTTGGCGCCGCTTGAAGATTTGCGGAGGGTGTAGAGTCAACCCTAAGGATCACATATGAGAGGCTACCCCCGATCTGTCACCGATGCGGTGTATTCGAACATCATACGGAGCAGTGTCCCGACAAATCCGCGTGCCCAGGCGGTGTCTTTCCATATTGCCCATCTGACGGGTCTTGCTCACCCTGCCATAACTGTGGCGGCACCTAAAACGTTGACCAAGCTTCCGGTGCAGAGTATCCCTTACCGTCGGGGGGGTAACATTTCGGAAAAAAAATCAAAAAGAAGAGTTTAATCTTCGGCTGAACTGCAGTCCCAGACTCCTTCACACCTGCAATCTTATTATGTTGTTCCGTGTTAGGTCGTTCATTCCGTATTTTGAGACGGTTGCCATTTATGTCTGATATTTTTGTTCGGATATCCCGCATATGTATTTATTAATGTTTAACCCTCCCGGCGATGGTTCATGTGATTTTCCCTATTTTATCTATTGTAAAGTATTTTTATTTATGCATTGGACAAACTTGTCATGTGGGGATGGCTATGGCGCATTACTGGTTAATACGGTTGGTGTAATGTTTCTAAGATATGGAAGACTTGGAACCTTTAGTGATCAATGGTCGGGATAGGTGCTATCTTAGTGATCAATGGTCGGGGCCATGACATCACCCAGGAGGATGTCACTACTTGGTTAACAGCGTGTTCTAACAATACACCATCTGGTTTCATTGTAACTGTAAGGATCGATCAGATTCTGATATCCCATGAGATAATGGTAGGTCTGCCATCTCACCGGTTCAAATGAAAAACTGTAATAAAAATCGCTTATGCAAAACAAGGCTAGTGGTGTTACATGCACCGGCGAAGATTTCTGAATGTTTTCGTAGCCTTCGTTTCTGTTTACTGATACATAAACATCAATTATGGAATTAAATTGAGCAGCGAAGATGCATAGGGTGTACAACCATCGGTTTAGGAGTAAAACATAATGTAAACCAGACAACCAATTTTAGTTTTAAGGGTGGCCTACACCCACGACTGCAAAGTCGTCGTCCTCCTCCTCATCACCAGCAGCCTGGAGTTTGGACATGAACTTCTCAGTGCTTAGCCAGTCTCCATACGGCGTGTCCCCTTCTTCTAGACATTCGGGGGTGGGGCAATGGCTGGTTGCGTGGGTGAAAAGACCACATATACTGCAGATGGGTGGCATGCCGTCATATCTGATAGTGTACACCACAGTCTTTCCATCTACATCCAGAGGTAGAC
Source organism: Limonium bicolor (assembly GCA_023374045.1). Taxonomy (NCBI): domain Eukaryota; kingdom Viridiplantae; phylum Streptophyta; class Magnoliopsida; order Caryophyllales; family Plumbaginaceae; genus Limonium; species Limonium bicolor. The sequence goes on from CM041776.1 coordinate 429,366,395, forward strand.
AACGCCATAATGGTTTTCTTATGAATTGAGGAAGACCTGAAACCGGAAGTAAACCAGCCCGCCGGTACTTGCAGGGGCGTTAATGACAAATGCGAACCTCCCAATTTTTGAGGCGACATCGGCAGCGAAGTCCATGTTGCACCATGCCCGTGGGACGTCAAAAACACGGACCCAGGAAGGGATCCACTCGAACTCATAGTCCTCCCAACCCACACCAGGTCTCACCTCTTCCAATGCAAATAGCATCCCCTCAACCGTCCACGGGCCCCTGTACAGCAAACCGTACATGGCATCCTTCTCAGCGAACTCGAACACAAACAGGTTCAGGCTAACACGAGCACAGCGGATGTCTCCAAACGATCCCCAACATGAAGATAAGGCGGCACACACGGAGTGTTGGCTTAGCAGGGTGTATGAGAATGACTTGCCAATGAGACAGCGATCCATAGCCAGCACTGCGTTTTCAATGCGAAAGGTATGCATTATTTTGGGTGTGGCACCAAGCAAACGCCGGGCAGAAAACACGGAAAATCGGTACAGTGGTTTTCGGGCAATAGAGGAAAGAAAAACGACCGCGAGGAAAATGGGACCTAAATAGGACAACTCTGGTTTTGCGGAACCTAAAAAGGGTTGCGGTTGATCTGTTTAACACCTTATGTTTCAATCGGCACGTATGTGAGAGACTGTAAGCATGAGTAAACCGTTTATAGGAAGTGCTGTCTATCGACAGTTGTCTGGGGAACGTGCACCGTTTCGCCTACTACGAAACTGGACGGGCGTGTTAATAATTTTATCAAACAACGAATTAAAATATAGGAACATCAACTATATGGGAGCGATGTCGTGGTAATGCTGAATATATGTGTCAATTAGTTGATGGTATTAGGAGGTGAGGCTAATTGCGCTAATATTTCTTGTTTAGTTGATGTTATTAATGTATGTTCGGGTAACACCTGCATAACACGGGATTTGATAAGAACAAATGATATTAGAGTGATTATAATACCTTGTTTAACACCTGCATGATTTTTTAACCTGGTGCTGCTATTAGCATGTAAGTTGGCGGATCCAGAAATCTTGTTACAGGGAGCTAAATTTTTTTTTTGACACACAAAAATTGTTTAGGGGGGGCTAAAAAAAATTTTCACTAATTTTCTTTAAAACTTTATATAATGTTGTATCTTTTAAAAATTTGTAAGAGTAATTTGACACAAATACACACTTTGTTTTTTCTTCTTGAATATGGGGTGTGTCATTTCTCACGCACAATGCATGGAGATAATAACTAGGAGGATTAGGTTTTGGTCAAACGTGATTTCAGGATGACAGCGTGGGTTGGTTGTTGACTATAGTTTGGTAGGGACTTTAAATGACGGTTATTTGTAAAACCGTAATCTAAAGTCAACTACCGTAAAGCGGCGGTCAACACGGCGCTTGTTTTGTGTTCTAGTTAAAAGGACTTTAGATTACGGTTTACAAGGAAATCGTAATCTAAAGTCTAACGAAATTAAAAAAAATAGCGCCAAAATTGTATGGGCAATGCTGGGTTTCGAACTCAAGGTCGATGGTGTTAACTCATGTACCGCGGCCATTAAGAATATTAAAGTCTTATTCGATCAAACAATGTAACACACATTCATATAAAGTTTTTTTAAAATCTAAAATAAGCTGGTAATGAATCCTGGACAACTTCCCTGATTCATCCTGGACAGATTGCCAACCATTAGATTAGGATAATCATGTACAGAGGGTCCAGATTTAAACTAGTAATGAATTATTAATCAAAATTAAATTAACTGGCAGTTACTTCATCCTATTTTGTTGGAGAATATATTCTGTTGATATCTATTTCTCTATTCTCAGCCAAATTAAAAAAAAATAGTCCGCTAATACCACCAACACAATCGGCAGCAACTGTTTTTTTTTTAACAGACAAACAATACAGACGTCCGCCATTGAATCACCATACGCATCAAAACTGCAGGGGTGCCGGAAAAGAAGGCTAAGGAGCTAGCGGACAGCTTCAAAACTGCAGGGGTGCCGGAAAAGGAGGGGCATGGAGGAAATGCCGGAAGGGGAGGGTCAAGGTACAAGCCATATTATGACAAGTCTACCGCTGGATCTTCCTCTCAGGGGGCACAACACCAGGGGGCAAGAACCGTTGTCTACATTGACCCGGGGAAGTATGCCGCAGCAGTAAGAGAAGGGTACCTTCCCCAGCCTAGAAAGCCGCCGCAGGGGGAAATTCCGGTTGCATTCTGTGAGTACCACGGGAACCGCAGCCACCGGACTGTAAACTGTGCTACCTTGGCCAAAGAACTTCTAGTCATCGAGGAAAATAAGAAGAAAAACAGGCAGCCGGAGCACAAACAATACGGCGACCAACAAGGTAGTACCCAGAATGCACCTCGGGGGCGACAAGAGGAAGAGGTTCACCCCAGGCTCGATCCCGGCAAGTCAGTAGGAATGATAACAGGTTTGTGAAGGAGAGTAAAAGTTTTTCTCCTTTTATTCAGGATAACATTCGGAGTTACAATTTGTAACCTGCTTTCATGCCAAAAGAAGAAATAAAATTTCCATTCTTTTTGCATTTTTTACTATTAGCAACCCCCTTCTTTTCCCAAGAAGAAAGCTAACAAAATTTTCTCTAAGAAAACTCACAGGACTTTTTTCAGAGGTAGGACCACTAACCCCTAATGAAAGAAAAAGGCACATTCATCAAGTACATCAAGAACCCCGGAGAAGAAAATCGCCAAAAAAGAAGTTTTCCTCCAATTTTCTTCTCCGAGGATGAGGATGGAGTGCTATACCCGCACAACGAGCCACAGGGTATCATGCCTTGAAAGAAAAAGAAAGCACCGGCCAACGAGCCGCAGGCTATCATGCCTTGAAAGAAAAAGTAAGCACCGGCCAACGAGCCGCAGGCTATCATGCCTTGAAAGAAATAACCGGCCAACAGCCGCTATCATGCCTTGAAATAAACATCCGGCCAACGAGCCGCAGGCTATCATGCCTTGAAAGAAAATGAAAGCACCGGCCAACGAGCCGCAGGCTATCATGCCTTGAAAGAAACATCCGGCCAACGAGCCGCAGGCTATCATGCCCTGAAAGAAACATCCGGCCAACGTGCCGCAGGCTGTCATGCCTTAAAAAAAATCCGACCATTAAGCCGCAGGCTATATTGCCTTGAAAATAGGCGTCGGCCAACAGACCGCAGGTTCCGATACTCCATATCCTAAAAGATCCGGCTAAAAACCATAGATGACCATACTTTAAAAAGAAAAAAGGCCCGGCCAGAACAAAAGTCCAAAGCCGCAAGCCCCCTTGTGTTAAAAATGAATACCACACTGGCTTGCATAAGATAACCATACATGCACCATTTAAAAGAAAAGAAGAAGAGAAGAGAGAGAAATATCACGGCAATAGAAAACTTGGCTCCAAAAGAGTTGCTCCGGCAGACAAATAACTAAGGATGGTAAAAATATAGCTTATATTTCTCCCAAAGGTGTGGGGTAAAAACAGTTACAAAATATGATCATTCGGCAAACAGAAAATACATGCCGAAACAAAAACCCCTCTAAAAAAAAACTTCTATTCTACTTTTTCTACAGCTTCTTTTTCAACAACTAATAATCTATCGCCGCTACCAGCCACACTCTCAGAAGACTTGGACCTCTTAGAAAGACGCTGCATCCCTCCGGCAGACGGCAGGATGTTGCTTCCAGCTGGAAGGAATGAGGGTTCGCCGGCGCCAAAACATGTCTCTCCGGGACTGCGGCAGAACCTCTCGAGCTCTAAGAAGAAATTGGACTTCTGGGCAACAGCCTTGAATTCCAGCTTGTTGTACAGATCATCATCCAGTAACTCTCCTTTCTCGAGAGAGTGGTCCGAGACAATCTGCTGGCAAATGTCAACTATCCGGCGACGCTGGGAAGCAAAGGACTCCTTTAGATGGGCATTAATGGTGCCTTGCTTCTGTATTTCCTCCTGAGATTGCCGAGAAAATGACTTGAGCCTGGCCACCTGAGATTCAAGGGTCAGGACTTGAGCTCGATACTTGTCACGTTCACAATTGGCAGATGACAGCTCCTCCTTAGCACGGGCTATCCGACCACTCAACTGAGTGACGTGCTTCAGTAAGTTGGCAGAGCTCAAGCCTAGCCGGAACAAAAAAGAATAAGAAAAAGAAAGGGCGAAAGGAGAAACAAAAGTTGAAGGCTTGAAAGTTTACCATGGCCGGATGGCTCAGTATTCTCGGATTGAGAGCGAGACTTGGCTTCCTCCAGCTCTTTTACTCTCTCCTCCAGCCTGGTCCTCTCTTCTATCAGGGCAGCTTTATCCGCAGCAAGAGTTTTCTTCTCCTCTTCCAAAAGAGAGCAATCTCGGAGCAGAGACTGTTTCTCTTGATCAAAGGAGGACCTCGACTGCTCTTCCAGCGCGGCTTTTTCTTCCGACAAGCGA